>SDWI01002439.1:14878-32290 GCA_009193005.1 Lamellibrachia luymesi
TATATATATTAAAGAGACTTGGCATTACATGGCTATTATGGCAAAAGGTGTACTATTGGCACTAAAACAATTTCCTTACAACTTACAATACACACAGCAATATATTTACGTAACACTTACATTTTTAACACAATATCCAGCAGATATATTTTAATTATTTACGAAGATTTTTACGTCCTCTTTCAAGCCTTTCCAGTAATCCCGCTGGTTAATTTTGTCCACAGTAGCACTGACGCCACTTTGGCCAGCATGTGGCGCAGAGTGAATATGCCACAAGATTTCTTCTCGCGTATTTGCGTACGGTGGGATATACACTGAAGCTCCGGTATCTACAATTATTGATCATATGGATGCGGACATGTGTCTTCAAACTACCCCTTTGCGAGAATTGTGCCCCACAGGTATAACATGTATAACGTTTCTCCCCAATATGGATACGGACATGTATATTCAAACTATCAATGCGTCAGAAATGTGCACCACATATATCACATTTGTAGGGTTTCTCCGCAAGATGGATACATACATGTTTCTTAAAACTACCACTTTCTGGGAATTGTGCCCCACAGGTATTACATATGAAGGGTTTCTCGCCCGTGTGAGAGCATACATGTTTTGTTAAACCATGACTACTTAGAAACCAATTTTCACATGTGTCACATATGATACGTTTCTCAAAGGTATCAGTGTGCTCATTTAAGGGCATATTTAAATATTACTGTTTCTTACGTGCTCCCAAATTAATCACATTTGAAGTGCGTTTCGACAGTACAAATAGCATTTCTTCAAAGGACTACTGGAACTAAGCTGTATTCCACAGGTATCACACTTACACAGTTTATCACCTGTGTATCTGCACACATGTACTAAGCCACCGTTTTGTAAAATCTGTTTTCCAAAATGTCACATTTGAAAGTGTTCTCACCGGTGTGTGTGTATGTGCACCTTTAAGCTGTCGCTGTACAAATAGCCTTTTCAACAGATTTCACATTCAGGTGGTTTCTCACCAGTATGAGTGCACACATGTACATATATTAAAGAAGTCCGCATTTGATGGATTTTTCACTAATGTTAGTTTGCAATCGTAACCTTACAAAGCTACTCTGAAAAGACGGTTTTTCAAATGGTATCATTTTGAAAGGGTTTTGCACCAGTCTGACAGTGCATATGAGTTTTTATGTTACAACTGAGTGAAAATGTTGTCATACCTGAATGTTTCCTACCACAAAGGATGATGTCACAGGTTTCTCTTGTAGATCAAGGCAAAGATGTGGACATTGTGTGACTTGGCTCGATGTCCTACACTCTCTTGTTGCACTGTCCCTTTCTGTTGGAAAATGTTGTCACTGTCCCCAGTGAAACCAGTAGAACTGGACATTTGTTTGTGTCAACGTGAGTAAGTCTGCAGGTTCATCACTTCATTGTAGACACTTCTGACACAAACAGCTGGCCACCCGCATCACAGTCACCTGAAACAACACAAATGTCATGAGAAGAAAACATAATTAAAGTCAATATCAGACATAGCGTCAACAGCTTTAGCTCTAGTCCGGAGTTTAATGGCAACTGGGCATAATTTACAATGTCTATGTTTAGTGCAATTTTAAAAGGCAAATTACAGATTAACAAATATATTAAAAATACGTCTGTCTGATCCGCAATTCAATGGGACCAACAAAAGTGGCTACTGTATGAAGTATAGTCCAAAACTGCAACCCTTAAAAGGAATGGACGTTTTATCAAAACTCTAACTGTTATCACGGGTTAATTTAACGTGAAACAAAAGTCGTTGTTTTGAGTTAATGCACCTATAAGTGTTACACAAATATAACTATTTGCGACTACAAGTACGAATATCAGGCCAGTGGTTTACTAGGAAAACACACATTTTAATTTAATTGGCCACGACATACTGTCAGATGTCCCCATGTCACAAGTGTAGGTAGTGTATCAAAATTCGCTCGTCAAATAAAAATATATTTTATACACATCTTCGTATACTTGTCAATAGGATATGGCCATGATGTTTGCGTCCAAACTCTGGTTATGTAACATATGTTGGCCTTTGTTTACAATTACTAAACTAGTCCTCTTTATGACTAATAAACACGTTTGTTTGGGACTTTACTTTGGTTCTGTGTATGGTGGCTTCCCTGAAGACATCATTTGTAGTATAATTTTCCTGATTTTTATAGAGCTGTGTATGCGTTTATCAGTCTCGCTGGTTAACACGTTAGCCCTCATGACCACAATATCCCACTTTTAGAACACATTCTGAGTAAACCCCCTGGCATGGCATTCTTCATTTTACTGTTAACAAGTGTGACGATTAGCTGTTAATCGTAATCTGACCCCTGTTGATTTAGATTTGGATGTTTCCGGTTTGGTTGTTATGCGAATGAGTTCTGCCTTCAATAAATACGCACATGTCTACAATCTTATATAGCACGTTTTTCTGAGTACAATAACTGTTGTATTCTACCGAATAACAAAGCGTCACATGGTGGCAACGGCGGGATGATTACTGCGTACCAGAAAGGTACAGTTTCGCACAGAACCTCCACTTGAAAAGGCAGAAAGTGACAGTTGTCGTACTGAGCGATAACATGGCATCTAACGCGTTGCCCGTTCCTGCACCGTTAGAAATACACGACACCAACGCCGCTGACAAATGGAGGAAGTTCCTGGCGGCGTGGGAAAACTACGCACTAGCTACGGAGTTGGACGCCAAGCCGCAGGCAGTGCAAGTGGCGANCAAGATTGAACAAGATTGCCATCGAAGGCAAATGCCCAGGTGGTATGTGGACAAGGAAGCAATTGGCTTATTGAGAATCCAACAACTGTTAATCTGTATGTAACCCGCTTTTCTGAGATTTGCATTAACTTTGTTTTTAAACATATTTACACTGCTACCATATATTCAATCTGTAGATAATTTGTTTCATTTATTTATTGACCTTTGTAAAAAAATATACTTCCTGATATCGAATTAATACTGACCCTTTACCAATGATACCTCACGTCCTCCAGTTCTACTATCTTTCTTGAGTGAGACAAACGTTACATTGAAAGTGCTTAAATACCTCTCCAAAGCCCTTTGAAAAAGTTCCAAGCCCAAAAAGTTCTTTAACCATGGCTGGGTGAATGCATCACCTGGATACTGTCACAATTCACAGATGATGGGACAGTTAGTGTTACATGAAACAACATAAAAGTAGAGGTAATGTGGTGACACTTTCACAAGATACAGATGATAGCAGTGTCATCTGAAACAACACATAGCTATCTAGAAGTGGAGTAAATGACACTTTCACAAGTCACAGATGATGCGATTGTCCTATATAACAATCAAACAAAGCTATATATGATGACACTGTCATCTGAAACAACATATAGGTAGAGGCAAAGTGAGTGACACTGTCACAAGTTACAGATGATGGGACTCATCTGAAACAACATAATATGCATTTTTGTATCTTGTCACATAACATTTGCAACAATTTATCAATATATAAGACACTAAAATCAACACATTAGAAGCAATAGTGCTAATGAACATCAGATAGCTTAGTTCTGTCATTTCACATTAGTTCAGTCAAAGTCAATAGGGGGCCGCCTAAAAGGCAGGCACTAAATGGCGGACCAGGCAGGCAAGATTTAACCAGGAGTTGCATAAATACATTTCTCACTCACTCACTCTCTGTTATTGTTGATACTTTTCATGCGTGCGGACGTTGTGATTTCTTTTATCAATATTTTAACAACATTTAACATAACAATTGTTGAGCACTATCAAACATTATTAATATATTTTGTACAAATTTTACTTTTATTCTATCTGAATTATGATGACTGCAAATTAAATAAATTATTATTACTATTATTAATAAAACACAGAAGTTATTTAATATGACAGGAATAAACAGTGTTCACAAGTATACCTGTATATAGGTCTCTAATGTTAAATCAATCAACTCTGCTTTGGAATCAATCTAAGACTATTTGCACTTTTTTATGAATGTGTCAGGGTTTAAAAAAATCATGATTTAAAAAAAAAATTATTTTTTATTTAAATCAGATTTCTTGGATTCATTTGATATTTTTGAAATCTGGTATATAGACATTTATATAGATGTTTATATTCATAAACTCTTTCAAACGTGTTCTGTTCAAATCGATTTGGGCACTTGTCTTAGCAGAGGGTGCATGATTTTTGCTTATATAAAGTTATATAATTATAACAGTTTGATTTACAACAGCAACAAAAGTGTCATTTTAAAATATATGTATTATAATAATATATTTTATTTGATATTGCACCAGATCTAATTTTTTATTGCTCACAGCACTCATTGGGTCGAATCCACCCATTAGACAATGTCCACAAGGCCTTATCCCCTGTAGTTGCATAACCTGTCTTGGAAAGGAAAGCATGGTGTGCCTCTGTGACTGTAGCCCTAATAATTATTGTTTGCTGAAAGGGTAGATTAGCACCTGTCCAGGGCTCTGCCTACTCGAAAGGTCTCTAATCAGACTGCAAACTGGTACAGTATTAGTCTGTAGCCCAGACTGTCTCACTTGAGTCAACATACTGAATTGGTAACAACTAGCACAAGCTGTAAGTGGACTTTAACTCAGGGCTTCTGGCTTAAAAAGATACTTCCTCTGGAAGACAAGTTTGTGTGGCTTCACAGCATTTAGAAAGGGAATAGCTCAAACAAGCACAAAACTTTGTTGAAGTTGATGTTTGGAAACAACTGTTTGTGTTAAATTCATATATATATCAGCGATAAAAAAATCAGGAATCAACAAAATCATTAATCGATATTTTTTAGCGATTTAAATCAATGATTTAAATCAAACGATTTCAAATGAATTTCCTCTAAACATGCCAGACCACTGTTTAACTTCCTGTGTTTTTCGCATTTCAGAAACTGCATACAGCCTGTGCTTAATTTAATATGTGCTTCTACTTAAAGTTAGGTCAAGGCACTAATCAAGTGTGTTCTACACAACACAGGTGGAGGTTCCTTTTATATGTAAACGACAACATATAGGAGGTACTTCAATTTTTTGCATGAATGAATGCCTTTTTTCTCCAAAATAGAGAGAGATTTATTTATGCAACTCCTGGTTAAATATTGCCTGCCTCGTCTGCCATTTAGTGCCTGCCTTTTAGGCGGCCCCTTATTGACTTCGACTGAACTAATGTGAAATGACAGAACTAAGCTATCTGATGTTCATTAGCACTATTGCTTCTAATGTGTTGATTTTAGTGTTTTATAGATTGACGAATTGTTGCAAATGTTATGTGACAAGATACAAAAATACATATCATGTTGTTTCAGATGAATCCCATCATCTGTAACTTGTGACAGTGTCACTCACTTTGTCTCTACTTATATGTTGCTTCAGATGACAGTGTCATCATATATAACTTTGTTTGTTTGTTATATAGGACAATCACATCATCTGTGACTTGTGAAAGTGTCATTTACTCCACCTCTATTTAGTTATATGTTGTTTCAGATGACACTGTCATCTGTAACTTGTGACAGTGTCACCACAGTACCTCTACTTTTCTGTTGTTTCATGTAACACTAACAGTCCCATCATCTGTGAATTGTGACAGTGTCCAGGTGATGCATTCACCCAGCCATGGTTAAAGAACTTTTTGGGCTTGGCACTTTTTCAAAGGGCTTTGGAGAGGCATTTAAGCACTTTCAATGTAACTGTTGGACATGAATTTAAGGGGAGATATCCCACCGCTGAATATAATACTAGTTATACACCTGTATGAAGCAATAGTTAGGCCTCATTAAGAATACTGTATACAAGCTTAACAACTCTAGAGACAAGGATGTTAACTGGTGATCAAACTGAAGCTTTTAAGATATTGAATTAGTATTGAAATGTTGATAGGAACATTTGTCTCACTCAAGAAAGATAGTAGAACTGGAGGACGTGAGGTATCATTGGTAAAGTGTCAGTATTAATTAGATATCGGGAAGTATATTTTTTTACAAAGGTCAGTAAATAAATGAAACAAATTATCTACAGATTGAATATATGGTAGCAGTGTAAATATGTTTAAAAACAAAGTTAATGCAAATCTCAGAAAGGCGGGTTACATACAGATTAACAGTTGTTGGACTCTCAATAAGCCAATTGCTTCCTTGTCCACTTACTACTTGAGCATTTGCCTTCCAATCTTGTTCAACCTTGTTAACAGTAAAATGAAGAATGCCATGCCAGGGGGTTTACTCAGAATGTGTTCTAAAAGTGGGATATCGTCGTCATGAGGGCTTATATTTGAAACAGCGAGACCAATAAACGCATACACAGCTCTATGAAAATCAGGAAAATGATACTACAAATGATGTCTTCAGGGAAGCCATCATACACAGAACCAAAATAAAGCCCCACACAAACGTGTTAATTAGTCATAAAGAGGACTAGTTTAGTAATTGTAAACAAAGGCCAACATATGTTACATAACCAGAGTTTGGACGCAAACATCATGGCCATATCCTGTTGACAAGTATACGAAGATGTGTATAAAATATATTTNTGGTAAAGGGTCAGTATTAATTCGATATCAGGAAGTATATTTTTTACAAAGGTCAGTAAATAAATGAAACAAATTATCTACAGATTGAATATATGGTAGCAGTGTAAATATGTTTAAAAACAAAGTTAATGCAAATCTCAGAAAGGCGGGTTACATACAGATTAACAGTTGTTGGACTCTCGATAAGCCAATTGCTTCCTTGTCCACTTACTACTTGAGCATTTGCCTTCCATGGCAATCTTGTTCAACCTTGTTAACAGTAAAATGAAGAATGCCATGCCTGGGGGTTTCCTCAGAATGTGTTCTAAAAGTGGGATATCGTCGTCATGAGGGCTTATATTTGAACCAGCGAGACCAATAAACGCATACACAGCTCTATGAAAATCAGGAAAATGATACTACAAATGATGTCTTCAGGGAAGCCATCATACACAGAACCAAAATAAAACCCCACACAAACGTGTTAATTAGTCATAAAGAGGACTAGTTTAGTAATTGTAAACAAAGGCCAACATATGTTACATAACCAGAGTTTGGACGCAAACATCATGGCCATATCCTGTTGACAAGTATACGAAGATGTGTATAAAATATATTTCCATTTGACGAGCGAATTTTGATACACTACCTGCACTTGTGACGTGGGGTTGTCTGACAGTATGTCGTGGCCAATTAAATTAAAATGTTGTGTGTTTTCCTAGTAAACCACTTGCCTGATATTCGTAATTGTAGTTGCAAATAGTTATATTTGTGTAACTCTTATAGGTGCATTAACTCAAAACAACGACTTTTGTTTCACGTTAAATTAACCCGTGATAACAGTTAGAGTTTTGATAAAACGTCCATTCCTTTTAAGGGTTGCAGTTTTGGACTATACTTCATACAGTGGCCACTTTTATTGGTCCCATTGAATTGCGGATCAGACAGACGTATTTTTAATATATTTGTTAATCTGTAATTTGCCTTTTAAAATTGCACTAAACATAGACATTGTAAATTATGCCCAGTTGCCATTAAACTCCGGACTAGAGGTAAAGCTGTTGACGCTATGTTTGATAGTGTCTTTATTTCTGTCTTCTTCTCGTGACAGTTGTGTTCTTTCAGGTGACTGTGATGCGGGTGGCCAGCTGTTTGTGTCAGAAGTGTCTACAATGAAGTGATGAACCTGCAGACTCACTCACGTTGACAAAAACAAATGTCCAGTTCTGCTGGTTTCACTGGGGACAGTGCACCAACACAGTGTAGGATATCGAGCCAAGTCACACAATGTCCACATATTTGCCTTGATGCACAATTGAAACCTGTGAAATCATCCTTTGTGGTTGGAAACATTCAGCTGTGACAAAGTTTTCACACAGTTGTGACATAAAAACTCATTTGCACTCGCAGACTGGTGAAAACCCTTTCAAAGTGATACCAGTTGAAAAACCGTCTTTTCAGAGTCGCTTTTTAAAGTTACAAATGCAAACTAACATTAGTGAAACGTCCATAAAACGCGGACTTCTTTAATATATGTACATGTGTGCACTCACACTGGTGAGAAACCACATCAATGTGAAATCTGTTGAAAAGGCTATTTGTACGGACAGCTTAAAGGTGCACATACACACTCTCACCGGTGAGAAAACTTTCAAATGTGACATTTTGGAAAACAGATTTTACAGAATGGTGGCTTAGTTCATGTGTGCAGATAAACGGGTGATAAAATGTGTAAGTGTGACACCTGTGGAACACAGCTTAGTTCCAATAGTCCTTTGAAGAAATACTATTTGTACTGTCGAAACGCACTTCAAATGTGATTAATTTGGGAGCACGTAAGAAACAGTAATATTTAAATATGCCCTTAAATGTGCACACTGATACCTTTGAGAAACGTGTCATATTTGGCACATGTGAAAATTGGTTTCTAAGTAGTCATGGTTGAACAAAACATGTATGCTCTCACATGGGCGAGAAACCCTTCATATGTGATACCTGTGGGGCACAATTCTCAGAAAGTGGTAGAATGACACATGTCTGCATCCATACTGGGTAGAACCCCCACAAATGTGATGCCTGTCGGGCATCACATTTGTGGGGGTTCTCCCCAGTATGATAAGTAAACACGTTACGTGTTTACTTATCATGCTGTAGGGTACTTACTGAAGGTTGATGTTGTCTCACGTGTTCAATCGGGAGAAGGCGGGGATTGTCATTTTCACAATAAAGAGTTGATGTGCAACTTGCGTGTTATTTCTTTTCAATTAATGGTTTTGTGAAATTGAATTGCATGCATTGAATGTGTATCTAATTAAAAATATATTACTGATGTTCTTGATTGTATAATTATTTGTATTAACACTGATGTTAATCATCGTAGTTTAAACCACCTTCGTGCATTTACTTCCAGTATACACATATTCATATTTATATAATATTATTTATTTGTATCGGGATATACAAATAATTAAGACATTTCTTCAATGTACCCATTTCTTAATATGTAGGGAATGTTGCTAATGATGATTTATAGCCACAACCTCCGTTAAGCCATTGCCGTCTCCTTACAATATGTCTGCTCATCGGGTCCACCGTCAGTTCAGTCTTTGGTGGGTAATCCGGTACTAACCAAAGTAACTTAGATAACAGTTGGGTGTGCATTTAAATAAGTACACTGCAATTATATTATATTTAGTCACATTAAAATAAAATGTCAACATTATATTGAATGACGAATAGGTTAGATAGGAGCTTGACGCTAAAATATATGAAATAACCTCTAATAGCATTTCTAGTTTTTAAATTGTTGGTTAATATATAGTATGTGTGAAAATATTATTCTGACTATTATTTTTAAAGAAAAGGGCCGACATGGAACAGCGGCGTAGAATCGCAAAAACAAAACCCAGTGGAACAAACTATACAGTACAATATTTGTAGAAAAGTTGTGTACGCGGGTGTAAGAGCTAGCAACTCACGCAAACTGGCTGTCGCGACTGCGACAGACACTTTTAATAATAATAATAATTCTTAAAGTCCACTCAAAGTGTTCTGACTGGTCAGTTCGCACATTGCCACTGACTGGTTATTCCACAGATCTGGAACTGCATCCACGAAACTCACGTCCCCGTTACTTTTTTAGATCGCAAAGTCGGCACAGTTTAATCTTTGATACCGTGCTATAAGCTTCCTTTGTGTTACAATAAGTTGTATCTCCTGCTTTATATACACATTCATAATTGATCTGCATGCATTAATGTGTGGAAGCCATAGCATGCCCTCCAACAAAACATAAAGGACGATTTGAGTTGCATTGTTTCACTGAGTTAGTTTTTCTGACGCCAAGAATTGGTCAGCCTACTGTTCTTTTCACATTTTTTCATTTCGTTTTGAAGGTGTTCAGATTGCTGCTACATCGATAGGAAAATGTTCTTGGTTATTCCTGTTTAGGCCAATGAGATATTTATATACCTCACAGAGGTCCGCCTCAAGTCGTCTCTTTTCCAAAGGAATTGATTCGATAAGTTTTCTGCTGAGTTTCAGTGTTCTCTTCTGAACTTTCTTAAATTCATCTACATCCTTTCTGTAGAAAGGGTTCCAAACAGGCGATGCATAAGTACTGGTCTTATCATTGGTCGTATCATTGATTTGTGTAAGGTATTTATAATATTTTCCTATCTACTTTCAAAGCATCGCTTAATTAGTCCTATCCTATGATTTGCCTTTGTTGTGTTATATTTGACGTGGGTGCTTGGTTTTAGGTTTTCACAGATGGTGATTCCGAAATACTTTTGCTCTTCTACAACTTCAATATTCTCCATTAATTAGTGTGAATAGCTAAGGCGTTGTCTTATTTTAAGCACTACGCGTTTAGTGGCATTGAAGTTTAATAGACCAAGTTTTTGACCAAACTGCAAGTTTGCTTAGATCACCTTGGAGAGCTTCACAGTCAGCTAATGCAGATATATTTGACCAGAGTTGTGTATCAGTTTGGCCGTTGCCTTGACTGAGTCGGGTAGATCGTTTAAAAATAACAAAATAGTAACGGCCATAGAATTGATCCCACTTCTGGCATTTTTCCATGATGAATGAACATTTCTTTGGACTACCCTCTGCCTTCTACATGTTAGGAAAGATTGAATCCATAGTACCAATTTGCCTTTAATACCATATTGACTTAATTTATATATCAATCGTTTATGAGATGCAGCGTCCAATGGCTTTGAAAAGTCAAAGTAAGCAAACGGTCTTGTTTCTTTCCAGTAGTTTAACCACATGCAATATGAGTGACACTGATATGTAATAGTTGCACTTGTTTCGTGTGCCTTTTTTGTGGATTGGTGTTACATTTGAATCCCTCCAATCTTGTGGTATTTGGCTTGTTTGTGTGGATTTGTTAAGTACATAGTATAAAGGAATGCCAAAGGCAAAAGGAATATCAAACGCTAAAGGAATATAAAAGGCTCAGTAGTTTCTTAAAACATTTACCTTTAATAGGTCTGGACCACTAGCTCTGTCCGGTTTCAAATTAGTTAACTTACTTCGGTGGGTAAAATTTCTAAATTGTACAGTGTACATTTTGCATTGGTATCTAAAGTTGAGAGTAGAGAATGTAGTAATTCTGGCTCGGGAAATGAAATAAATGTTTAATATTTTTACTTTATTGTTATCATCTGAAAAGTTCTTCAAAAGTAAGATCACTAATTGTTGACGATGCTTTGGTAAAGTGTCTAGTATAGTTCCAGAATCTTTTATCATTAGCTTTTATTTGGTCGACCAACTTTTCTTCATAGTGCAATTTTGCGTCCTTTCAGTCTGTAGCTTTTCTGTTTGTAAATCATTGGTTATATGATCAACTGAAAGCCCACTTTTATTTGCCACTACTTGTTTTGAACGTTTACTTCTTTTTTGCCTTTTGCAAAGAGTTATATCTATGCAGGCTTTAATCTAGATCCCGGCTCTATATTTTTTTTGTATAACACTGCTTGAAATGTTCCCACAATTCAGTTATAGATTTATTATTCTACTCTTTGGTCAAATCTATGTTTATGTGTTCTGGACATCCGAAAATGGCGCAGAATTTTTTTTATGATTTACCTGGCTCAGCAGCAGCAGCAGCAGCAGCAGCAGTAGCAGCAGCAGCAGCAGTAGCAGCAACAGTTGTAGGTAGAACTGTCGCAACTGAAAGAGGCAAGTTGTGGTGAATATGCCCTGTGCAGACCAGTCGTCATTGTTGTACGTGCTTGGCTTCGCGGACCTACGTATATATGGTGCCATTCGTGTAAGAAAGCCGTCACTGGCCTGTTCGGGTGGGTACTTTTATTCTATGCATGGTTGACAAAGTTTGGTTGACCACTTTGCAACCATACTGACTTGACGACTGAACTATGAATGCTGTCGTTCGACGCCAATGTGTTTGAATCTCTGCACAGCGAAGAAGAACGTTGTCAAGCCATGTCTATAATCCATGGTGCGAGAGTAGAGGAAAAGACAAGGACATTTAGAAAAGGTCTATTAACATTAACTACACACTGACGGGCGTGGAAGTGGTGATGGTGTAAGGTAGAGGCGTTGTGAGATGTGTGACGTTGCAGGTAAAAGTGTGACGTCATCGATCTGACAACGGACGACGACGTAATAGATTTGACGATGTTGGAAGACGACGACGATGACGACGACGACGACAGCGATCCTGAATGTGACACCACAGACGCTGACGACGACGTGAACAGAGCCATATCGATGACCGAGATAAAAAAAACTGAACGCATCATGTTATGTCCATCGACAGGAAGACCGAAGACTACTTAGCGCCTCCAAAATCAATGGTCGAGACCAACTTGAGGGGTGTCGTTGTGGCGAGACATTACGACAGAGACAGCGCTAGCTACGTTGTCACGAGAACACGATGGACTGTGAGATCGACAAGTGACTGTAGACAGATAACCCGAAATGTTGTACTTAACTGTATTTATGTATTCTTTAGATCGACTGCATCTATTGTTTGTGCAATGTGCACATTACTTTACTCGTGTGGCGTCTTCACTACAACCGAAGACGTACCCTGCGAATATTGCCTGTACGATGTTGAACATTGCCTGTGCAGCTATTTAGGCAACTATGAAAACTTGCCGAAATTCCAGAGATGTCGGGTGACATGTGTGACGTCACCACTGCAACCGAAAACGGACCAAGTGAATATTGCCTGTGCGATGTGAAACATTGCCTGTGCAGCTATTTGGGGTGTGATTTCAACGACGACAACTATGAAGACTCGCCGAAATACCCAGCGTTGTAGGGTGACCAAGATGAAGCCATTGTCATGTGAGAGTGTGCATGGGACAAACCAAAAACACCACCACCACCACCAGCAGCAGCAGCACCAGCAGCACCACCACCACCACCAGCAACACCACCACCACCACCACCACCAGCAGAACCACCACCAACAACACCACCAGCAGCAGCAGCACCACCACCACCACCAGCAGCAGCAGCACCACCACCACCACCACCACCACCACCACCACTACTACAGCCATTCGTAGCCACTGAGCTGTAGCAAGAGACGGGTGACGCTATCGATATAGAACTTGAACTCTTTATGGCTAACGAATGTCACGTATCGGGGGAAAGCTCCAAAGACGTTTTCGGTTGTGTCACCAAACACGACTTTGTGAATTGGGGGTTCAAGATCCTGCTGGCAGCCGAGAAGCATTGAAAACATGGTACATCAGACTTAGTGTTCATGTCCATTTATGGCAGGCCGAACGTGAAGTAGTAACTTTAATTACGTCCCAAAACAATTTGAATTTGCACTCAGTTTAATGAAAACTACCTCAATAAATTTAGTACAAAAGTATTATGTTATCTGGTCCAATTGGTCCTAATGTGATGATGTTGGTATTTTATGGACTGAACATTGCTGCGACTAAACTATTACCAAATAAAAAAATACACATGTAGTTGTTTCTTTGATTTTACCCAGTTTGTCTCCCGCTCTTACTTCTCTTCTGTACCCCGTCCCCCGTCCCCCGTCTCCCGTCCCCCGCTCTTACTTCTAATGTTGCATTTCCACGTTTGAATGTTCTGGGCTTCTTTCTCTTCATTGGGTCTCATACAGAAAGGTTTCCCTCTGATAAATGCTCTGTGACAAATTCATCAATTCATCAAACACCTGCTGTCCAATGTCATCACGACGTAAGATATCTTTGGTCACCTTCTCATTCATAACTTCTCTGATAAGGAGGTTGTACATATCATCCTCATCTTCCGTTAATGGGTTTTGAAGTTCGACAAATACCCCGACGAGCTTTGTAGCATTCTTCGTTATTCGGGAAAGCTTTCCTCCTGTGATCTCATGGTGCTGAGTTCTACTGTCATTAGTACCAATGCCATATTCTTTCGCAAACTCGTCGAGTAACTTTGATATCTCAGGCGCAATGAGAAGTAACTTATCTGAAGACTTATTTTGGGTTATTCCTACAATTCCTCCAATAACCTTAACTGCGCGATTTTCGTGTTCAATTGCACAATCTGGCTCTGTTGCAATAAATCCTGCCACTGCTGTCGTCACGCAGAAGTTCCTTTCCAGGAATTTTGCCCAGATATCGGGATGCTGCTTTTCTGCTTCCTGCATTATGGAAATGTACAGGGGTAGCAAACGAGCATAGTTCAGATGGCCAAGAGCTTAGAAGTAAGACCCTCGATGCTCTCCATTTGCACCAGAAGATCTCTTTGTCTAGTGCTTCCAACAAATTATAGGATTGTCTCAAATTATTTCATGTAGTTGAGAAGAAAGTGCTGGATGTTGTAAGCTTCAAACAAGTAAATTATGAAGTAAATAAATCAACAATAATACCTCCTTGAGCCACTATTGATTGTGCCAATTAAGCACGGTAGTGTGTTGCGATCACTTGTGTCCCCTTAAATTATGGCTAACTACAACATGGAATATCAATGGAATGGTACAGTTTATTAACACGAATGATAAATTTGATGAAAGCGTTGACAGTAACAATGCATCTAACATACGTTTCACAAAAAGGGCCTTTAACTAAAAATTGTAACAACTAGCCCCGGTCTCCCCTATCTCATACACCGGACTCTTACATAACAATCACTAGCGAATTCTACTGGATTGAATGGACGCACTCACGCACACGAGCACCAATATCCACACGAGCACCAATATCCACGTTCCAATCTATCGTGCGGTGTTTATTAATCGCTCAAATAGGACTGTGGCATACAGATTGAACACGATTGTCATCCATGTCATAACACAGAGATGGCAAGTCGACAAGCCATTGGCTTATCGAGAATCAGAATAAAGTACTTATCATAGACCAGTACGCTTGGCTTCACAAGTAATATAAAAGTTCACATGTCGTGGTTAAATCAATGGTGTTCCTTCAGTCAAGGTCAGCACACAACAGGTACGAGCCGCCCAGGCGCTGTAACCGTTGTAGCAACTTGCCCTAATATTTTGTAACAGCTTGCCCCAAAAACAAATACAGTTGAACGCATGTGGACGATAACACATCTGGAATTTCAGTTTAACTTCTACTTGGCTTAACCCTGTATACTATTTAGTAGATATGTTTCAAGTTTCCTTCACGAAACATAAACAGTGGCTGCATCAGATTATATTATGTGGGCATTCCAAAAAAACATTTTAGGTGGTTAAAATGTCTTTTTTGTCCACACCTCTTTAATTTCGTCTACTTTATTCCCGATGTTTGGACAGTGTGTCTCCTGGTGGACTTCCAACCATCTACTGTCGATGGTATTTCCATATGTGCGCTATGTTTTCGTAAAATGAATCTCTAGCAACTTGCCCCTGATACCAATTAGCCCCAGTTTTCCCTACCTACCATTTCCCTTGTCTTTCTCAACAGAAAGTTGTTTATGTGGCTGATATAATGAAGGTGAAAGTAGAAAGGACCTGATGATCACTGATGTGTTGGCAGACCTGTTCATGCGATTGTCCAGGTATGCACCAAGATCATCAACATCCACTGCCGGAATGAACGCTCCACCAACAGTGGTGGCGAGAACATCTAACATCCACTGCCGGAATGAACGCTCCACCAACAGTGGTGGCGAGAACATCTAACATCCACTGCCGGAATGAATGCTCCACCAACAGTGGTGGCGAGCCCATCTAACAATTTCTTTGCTGACGCTGGAACAATCGGAAGGAACTTGCTCTTCTGATCATTCAATTTAAGATAATGAGTGGTCAGCCGGTCACGCATCTCTGTGACACACGGTTCAAGACGTTGCAGCACATCAAGCAGTGCCGTAGAATTCAATGTAAAGGCAAGAATCAACTGAGATCATCAACGTATTGATGGACGTTTACGCAGTGCTTCCTGATGACCTCGCCAACTGGTTGGACACACAGGGAGAACAGCACTGGCGTCAGGATGGGTCCCTGGAGTACCGCAATATTGAGTCTATAGACCCTTACCAAGGCGGTGTCTGTTGAATGACGCTTCTGAATGTTGACTGCAACGTTTCAGTCATGTCTTTTGAGTTGAGATGATCTGACAAGTTCAATCTCTTCAATGATTTTGGATAGATTGCTAACAATGCGGGTATTTATGAGAATAGTATTGCTAACAATGCGGGTATTTATGAGAATAGTATTTATGAGAATAGTATTTATGAGAATAGTATTGCTGTGATTTATGCTTCTGCTATTTTTCAACTGCAATTTCGTTGATATTCAAACATCCGCCTTTTTGTAAGATGGCGCCCGACAAAGCTTGTTATCGGCATATCTTAAGAAATACATCACCTATATCCAAACAACTGATATGAAAATGTGGGTTTTTGGATGCATCTCGCACTGAGTGTATAACTTCTCGACCAGAAGCTGCATCTTTGCCATTTGAAGAGTAGTGTAAAAAGAGAGCAGAGCAAATTCAGCAATTCCAGTTCTGACAGCTTCTGCTGAAGATAGAGTTGGATGTGATGACAAGGGACAGAACCATCCACGAAGGCAATTTCCACGCACTTGACCACTACAATTATGCCCGTGTTGCCATTCATCTACGGGATATGGGAACACTACAAGTCAAACACCCAGATCTGTTCAGAGCATTTTCGAAGGCAAGTTCACAGTCAACAAGACACATCGACCATTCTCCATGATGCCATTGGACGAAAGCCACGAGCAGAACAATGCATGTGTCAAAGAAGATGGGGAACAGTCAGCCTTACTGAGTAGCCAGCGGCATTACTGAGGTGGATGGTAGCTGGACCAGAAATGGTTTTCAACGAGTTTCTCCGTGGATTTGAAAATATAGAAGTTGCATCTCAAACCAGTCACCACGAGGACAAGGCAGGTAAAACAATAATGTGTGGTATTATATAGCGCCGTTTGCTGCCTAGTGAAAGTGCTCATAATTCCATTATCTTATCACAGCAATCGGAAGGAACTTGCTTTTCTGATCATTTAATTTAAGATAATTGGAGGTCAGCCGGTCACACATCTCTGTGACACAGGCTTCTAGACGTTGCAGGGAGTCAAGCAGTGCCGTAGAATTCAAAGAAAAAGAGCTGTTTCCAATTATAATTGTATCAGTTAGAATGCATGAGTAATAACTACAGTGATTACAAAGAGACATCTTCGTAGAACTGGGTCCATACATAGGGATGCATTGATACATATGTGTACGTTCGTGTATATTTGAGAATATAATTGATATACACACCAGGGGGTGCCTGAGGCAGTGGAGGCGGGAGGTTGGCCTCAAACTAGGTGGGAGGTTGGCCTCAAACTAGGTGGGAGGTTGGCCTCAAACTAGGTGGGAGGTTAGCCTCAGAATAGGTGGGAGGTTGGCCTCAGAATA
>SDWI01002440.1:5407-30896 GCA_009193005.1 Lamellibrachia luymesi
TGGTGGTGGTGGTGGTGGTGCTGCTACTGCTGATCTTGCAACACTAAACAACCGACACAACGACACTTTTCATAAGATTGCTACTGACCAGGGCCGCTCGACCGGGTCATACTGTTTGGGCATGAGGGCTCCGGGGAAGACGCGGAAGAAGCCGGCGTAGAAGCCGAGGTAACGACGCAGGACATTCGGCGACGAATGAGTCTTCCAGAACTCATCGATGCGTTCCGTTAATGCGACCATCTCACGCACGCCCTCCTGCCAGAGACACAAGTCACTGAGATGACGGGTGGTCGGACGTACCAGTTACAGTTAGTGTGCGTAAATCAGTATAAATAGGGCCAGGTTTGTTTTACTCTAATTAACGAGTGGTATATTTTTAATATAATTAACACTAAAAGGGAAGATGTTTCAAAGTGTTATACATCTTTTGTGTAGTGGTAGCGAAAACGAATCATTAACTATTGATGAATATGACCAAATTAAATCATGTGTGTGAAGTCAAAACTCCAACCAATAATACAAATAATTGCATCGTCCGAAATGATAGTTCCCCACCTTGAAGTAGAATGAACGTTCAGCTTCAACCGCCAGGAAGATCGCGTACCGCTGGATGGTTTCCATGTTTTCTACCACATTGAAATAATTATAGGCGTTTTTGAACGCGGCGCCGGTAAACTTCACCACTGAGTGTTCTAAATCAACAACAAAAGCCACAGACCACGTTAACCATGCTGTACCAAAGACAAGCAGGTGACTTCTACATTTCAAATATGTACTCAGAATTTTTTTTTTAAAGAATTTAAACATAATTAGCAGTTAACATAACTGTGTTTGTAATGTTGCTTTGCTCACAATTCAATAATAACAATGTTGTTGTTATTGATATTATGAGAGCAACAACACCTATTGTAATTGATAAATGGCCTCTAAGGCAACATTGATGTGGATGCTGCTTTGATGTGGATGCTGCATTGATGTGGATTCTGATAAACCTCACCGATAGTGTCCACTCGACCGAGGTAGCGGCAGCGCTGGACAGACGGCCACAGGTCAATGCGGTGATACACGAAGTGACTGGACAAGTGGCCGGTGTCAATGGTCAACTCGTGGCTGTGATTCGGGATGACGATACACACGGACAACTTGGTGCCAGCGATCTACAACATTCGTTGTTGTTCCACGTAGTTCCCTTTATAAAGAAAGTAACTACTGCAGTACTACACCATTCATCTAGCTGTGATAATAATAATAACAATGACGACAGCAATGATAATAATAATGAAAATAACAAATTGTTGATAATGATGATGGTAGTGGTTGTGGTGGTGGTGGTTGTGGTTGTGGTGATGGTGGTGGTGGTGGTGACGGTGGTGGTGGTGTTGGTGGTGGTGGTAGTGGTNTGACGACAGCAATGATAATAATAATGAAAATAACAAATTGTTGATAATGATGATGATAGTGGTTGTGGTGGTGGTGGTTGTGGTTGTGGTGATGGTGGTGGTGGTGGTGACGGTGGTGGTGGTGTTGGTGGTGGTGGTGGTTGTGGTGGTGGTTGTGTTGGTGGTGGTGACTGTGGTGGTTGTGATGATGGTGGTGTTGGTGGTATTGGTGGTGGGGCGATGATGATGATAATAATAATGATGATGACAATGATGATGATAATAATAATGATGATGACAATGATGATGATAATAATAATGATGATGATGATAATGATGATGACAATAATAATTATAATAATAAATTGACGACGACTACGACGACAACGACGACAGATCACTCACTGGTCTCCAGTAGTAGGTGGCAGTGATTCTGGTCGTAGAGACTCCGTCGCGTCTTGGATCGCCCCGACTTTGCACCAGTTCCGCCGACACAACTTTACTTCCATTGCCTCCGCTGTTAGGAGATCGTAAATTATTATACTAAATATTACAAAAAGATGCTTGTGTAATAATACCATCGTTGTTGCCATCATATTTACTATTATTATAATTAGGCATATTATTAAAACCTTTTATTAATTGTATGTAATAATATTATTAATTGTCAACTGAAATGTTCTAGGCCCTACTAGTATTCATTACACATTAATATTAAAGTACCAGTTATTAATGTTTTGATTGGATTGAATCGGTAATGATATAAGGAAATATATATATACCTTTTCATGGACTCGATGACATTCTTAGCGCCTTCTGACGGCTCCAACAACCCAATGTCAACAAACACGGGACTGGCTTTGTACGACCCAAAGGGGTTCTGTAGGAGCGGGTGGGTCAGGGTGCGTCCGTTCGAGTCAACGATAAAGGCATACGAATTGTGCCCGTGCTTGAAACAAATGACACAATTGTTTGTTATTGCATCTCTTGGTTATAGCAAACATTCTAGAGCTGGAACACGGAAATAGTTCATTTTCTTGAAAACAGTTGTATATTCTGCTTGTGCAAAGAAAAACCGGGACAACATTGGTGCGGAAAATTATTTCTTATTTTTAAATGGAAGTGTTGTATTCGTTTTTACTGTTAATAATAAAGTATAGTTTTGACGCTGACAGCACATCAACCAACATGTGCAACACATATTAATTTTAGAGCGGCCAATGAGAGTAATAGTAAATATAAATCTACCAACACAAGATGTTGTGACTAACCTTAAAGTATGNTGCACACACGTACGTACGCACCTGCCTTCTCTTAGCGTCTTCGCCAAGGAGACGACCACACCCCCTTGCGCGTCTTTGTATGGCAGCGTAAGAATGAGTTTGTTCGGGTGCGTCACTGCCTTCAGATACCTACAACCAGACCACTAGTCACTACTGGTTACCAACATGCACTTGCGACATTGAGGCAACCGCTGTCGCTGTATTCTTCAGCAGCACGGGCAGCAGTGTGCTGCTGCTGCTGCTGCTGCTGCTGCTGCTGCTGCTGCTGCTGCTGCTGCTGCTGCTGCTGCTGCTTCTGTTTCAGTTGATGCTGCTGCAACACTAAACAACCGACACAACGACACTTTTCATAAGATTGCTACTGACCAGGGCCGCTCGACCGGGTCGTACTGTTTGGGCATGACGGCTCCGGGGAAGACGCGGAAGAAGCCGGCGTAGAAGCCGAGGTAACGACGCAGGACAGTCGGCGACGAATGAGTCTTCCAGAACTCGTCGATGCGTTCCGTCAATGCGACCATCTCACGCACGCCATCCTGCCAGATACACATGTCACTGAGACGACGGGTGGTCAAACATTCCAGTCATGTAATTTATTTTGCACAAATCCGTATATCTGAAATTGCCATTTCACAATTGTAATCGCCAGTTTGACGGCCACAGTAGACACGAGACAACAGACCAATCCCACTATAATTTTATGTAATATTATTCGTTGGTTGAATCAAGCGTGAAGCTTCTAAATGCACCAACAGTACATCAGGTTACTATTATGTAGCAATGGAATTCCGTATATTCGTTTGGACGTAGGTAATGTAATTAAACCTAGTAGCCCAACATTTTTATTATACACCACTTTAATGCTGCGTGATAATTTCCAATTAAATTACGAATCCTACGTGCATACATTTCGTTACATTGCGTCTTCAATGTTATTTCATAATGATTAATAACTATATATTGAGAATCAGTAATTAGATCTACCAATATACAACAAACTTTTATTCACCGTGTGTAATTTTGCTTGATGTTGTTAAATAGAATACGGTTTTTACGAAGAAACGATGTTGATATCACTCCATGTTCATGTTGATGGTGTCACCTGGTCGGGGCCATTGGTACAATGCCAGTTTTATTTAAGTAGTGAGTCGTCTCCCGTTAGAACTCCCTCGTGAACTGATTTAGCCCATCGCGAACAGGTTTGGTGATGTTCAAATATATAGCGTGTGTGAATATATTAAGTAATATATAGCGTGTGTGAATAGATTAAGTAATATATAGCGTGTGTGGATAGATTAAGTAATATATAGCGTGTATGGATAGATTAAGTAATATATAGCGTGTGTGGATAGATAAGGTAATATATAGCGTGTGTGAATAGATTAAGTAATATATAGCGTGTGTGGATATATTAAGTAATATATAGCGTGTGTGGATAGACTAAGTAATATATAGCGTGTGTGAATAGATTAAGTAATATATAGCGCGTGTGGATAGATTAAGTAATATATAGCGTGTGTGGATAGACTAAGTAATATATAGCGTGTATGGATAGATTAAGTAATATATAGCGTGTGTGGACAGATTAAGTAATATATAGCGTGTGTGGATAGACTAAGTAATATATAGCGTGTGTGGATAGATTAAGTAATATATAGCGTGTGTGGATAGATTAAGTAATATATAGCGTGTGTGGATAGATTAAGTAATATATAGCGTGTATGGATAGACTAAGTAGTATTCGCAGTTGGTTTAATAAAAGAGTGCGAATAGAATCGTCGAAAGAACTGCTTTTCATCGTTCGACTTGGCTGATGTGAATAGTCTTACGGTAAAATGTATATATAGAACCGACCACTTGTGCAATTTATTCTGTCAAACTTAATTTAATAGTTTGTCAGATGAGTTCACCATAATTAAATAACAAATGTGCACAAAAGAGCTAGCATGGCGTAGTCGAAACTAAATAGGTTCTATAAGTTTGCGAATTAAGTCTGAGACAATACGAGCGAAACAAAATCCATTATAGGGTTATACCATGGGAGTCAATCCAAAACTCAAAGCAACGATGTCATGCCATCGTCCGAAAGGATAGTTTTTCACCTTGAAATATAATGACGTGTCAGCTTCATTCGTCATGAAGCTATCGTAGCGTTGGATGATGTCGTTGTTTTCTGTCACGTCGAAATACGTATATGCGTTCTTGAAGGCGGCGCCAGTAAACTTCACCACTGAATGTGCTAAAGTAACAACAAAACCCCACAGACCACGTTTAACTATGCTGTAGACTTGCTAGCTATTGATCTAAACGTTTAAAATATGTAATAAGAGAAATGTATGGGATTTTATAGAATTATAGGTTTTATAATAATTAGCAGTTGACATTATTGTGTTTGTAATTTCCTTGGAATTACTATCATAATTCAATAATAATAATAATAATAACAATAATAAGTATTCTGCTTATTATTATTTTATATTTATTATTGACAACAACAACAACGATAACAACTGAAGTTGATAAACAGTAAAGGAACCTGTTTGTATTCGTTACGTGTTGGTTAGACCTACTGCCTTCGACAACGTTACGTGTTGGTTAGACCTACTGCCTTCGACAACGTTAGCCGACATAAAAAGTAATTCACCAATTCACTATTCCATGCGTAGGATACTGATAAACCTCACCAATAGTGCCAACGCGACCGAGGTAGCCGCAACGCTGGACAGACGGCCGCAGGTCAATGCGGTGATACACGAAGTGGCTGGACATGTGGCCGGTGTCAATGGTCAACTCGTGGCGGTCAGTTGGGATGACGATACACACGGACAACTTGGTGCCAGCGATCTACAACATTCGTACACAATCTTTGAACGGAACATAATGTGTTGCACGAAGAAGTAAGTCGAACCATTGATTTGTACTGGCATGAGTGCGTAAATGCCTGCGTGTGTGATGTGTGCTGGCATGAGTGCGTGAATGCCTGCGTGTGTGATATAGTGCGCTTCTTTGTTCATGCGCGAAAGCTTGCGTGTGTGAAAGTGTAATTTATTGACTGAAGGGAACGAAAACGACAACGACGACAGATCACTCACTGGTCTCCAGTAGTAGGTGGCAGTGATTCTGGTTGTAGAGACTCCGTCGCGTCTTGGATCGCCCCGACTTTGCACCAGTTCCGTCGACACAACTTTACTTCCATTGCCTCCGCTGTTAGGAGATCGTAAGTAGAGGTTTAATATAATGTACCAAATATAATAAAAAGCTAAACTCGTCCTTAATCCGCCTCACAATTATATTGTTTGATGAATAAAATCATATGGGTTGACACGTTAGTGACCAAATTGTGGTCCTATTGGCCGTCTCACAGACTTATAACATTAATATTTACGGATGTATGCTTTTTGTAAACATGCGTAGAATGTTGTATCTCTTATTTTTATGTCATGTCAAATACACAATTCCTGGTTCCTGATTATTACTATTGTCATTATTATCATTATATGCAAACATTTATTAATTATAGGTATTAAGTATAATTAATTAAAATGTATTAATATTANGTGCGTGCGTGCGTGCGTGCGTGCGTGAGTGCGTGCGTGCGTGCGTGTGTGTATACCATTATACATACCCTTCATACATGCATAAATTTGTGTCGTGTGAGCGGTAACTTCCTCTCAACGGAGTGCTGTGACATTTTAACACGTTTGTTTTCCAATAAAATATCACCTTTTTAGCCCATATGCATGGCTGTTTGAAGACATTTGTATGAATATGTATTTATTATATAATATATATTTAATTTTTTATTTATTTATTTATTGAATACAAAGTTTATTTGTTGTGCTTTATGAATATTGATACAATAGCATAATGAATGGGGACATCTCTACGCAACAAATAACGAAGCTGACATACCTAATTTCTAAATTGCTGCCATAATATAGAAAAAAAAATTCCAATACAACATATTATGACTTACTTTAAAGTATGTGACGTCAGAGATGAGGTCGGCCATGCTCATATCGATGGCTGCCACGCCTCGCAACTTTCGTGGCGGCGAGAATACGGGAAGACAGGCCGATATAATCACCCCTGCAGAAGTACAGCTGGTTTTATGCAGAGAACAGTCGTAATAAATGTCTTGCATTTGATCTATTTGATATTTTGATCTAAAACGTCTATTGCTATAAATATATGTACAAATGAATTATGTGGAAATAAACATTCATTCATTCAAGTATTAGCAGGGGCCCAGTGTATAAGATTTTGGTTCACATGGAGAGTGGAAGTTAATTTGTGGCAACCATTATAAATACATTTTCGTGTGTAATAATAACTGGAAAATGATGTTATAATTTTATCTATTGAATTTTAATGACCTTCCCCTAAAGTCAAAGTTAAAAGTTGATTGTTGGCCAGAAATCCTTCTTGAGAGTCAACTGATCGTTTCATGCCACATTTAGTAACCAGATTAAATAATTTAACTCAGAAATGCAAGAGAAACATCGTTACCTTTGTAGTCAGGACACATGTAGACTTTATTCAACTTTAACTCATGTTTCTTAGCCTATGTAGACCAACAATAGCAAAACAAAACAAATTATTATGATTGAAGGCATACAGGGATAAATCTAAAAAGTAAGAGCAAGATGTCAGAAACTGGTATGAAAAATTGCCCGCCCGCCAGCTATATCAGCAGCGGTGGTTAACAGCCTACCCAGTCCTGAGAAATCGATGAAAGGTAACGTCAGGATGGGGTCTTTGGTCCAGTCTGCGTGGCTGAAGATGTTGTAATAGGACGCGAGCTGGTAGCGTAGATTCGTGACATTCCGAACCCATTTGAATTCTCCTGTCTGGAAACATGCACAGACAATTGTCCACGGTGATTGTAAACCATATGAATTGTCTAAGACAGGTGCCATTATTTACTGCCTTTGTCTTCAACCAAGGTTATTATGACACCTTTATTGGAGCGGGGTTTGCGACTAGACTGGTCGTCATATTAAACGAGTACTGTTTTTTTACTGGTGTGGTTCACATTCAGAACATATACATAAATCTTGCATAATCGTGTTATCTCCACGGGTACGGTATCTGCTGTCATTCTCAAACATACCAATTTCGTCGTCGCATTTTCGGCTTGTATGTATTGATTATGTCGTAGTTGTATGTACGACTGACTTACACCCCCCAACACACACAGCATATACCATATGAAAGTTTCAAGTCTCCCCGAACAAACAAGGTGAAATGTCAAATGATAATTTTTTATTTGCGCCATTCCACAAACTTCATGAAATTTACAATTGTTGATTATTTACCTTACCTCACTACACATTGTATACCATTTGAAAGCTTAATGCGTCTGTGTGTCAAAGAGGACAGATGTAGAGTTGTCCACTGGTACAGTAAGTTTATATTCCATTTTATGACCTAATATATCCGTCACTTCACACAGACGAATTACGTGGACCTGTCAAACGGAGCAACAACAAGTGTTCGTGGAGATCAAAAGGTCATCGTCAAATGATGAATTTACGACATTGTGCGGTTCTACAATTGTTGTAAGATTACAATGGTTATTCATTTACTTTTAAAGTATTTTTACAGCACTAACTGTTTAACTACAATAATAATATAGTTTTATATCGCCGTACCCAATACAGTTCACAGCGCTGTATAGAGAATGAGATAGCACATTAATCAATAGTATCTGCGGCAACTTTTGTAGCGATGCTGGATTGCTGGACTCACTTGTTGACCTTGCTGTTTACGCCACTTCCAATGCATCATCTGGATGGATATATCACGGTAATACGTTTTTTTCACATGTGTACTACTGTTAGTTAAGAAAATGGCATCAAATGATCTTTACACATGGTTCTGATACCAATATTTGTGTATGCGTGTCTTCANCACAGCGCTGTATAGAGAATGAGATAGCACATTAATCAATAGTATCTGCGGCAACTTTTGTAGCGATGCTGGATTGCTGGACTCACTTGTTGACCTTGCTGTTTACGCCACTTCCAATGCAGACTAAATGTTTGCTGACAAACAGTTCAATTCAGGCTGTACGAGGCCTAACTTTCGCCTATAAGGCTTTCACTGCTCTGGATCTTTCTGCATGTGTCGCCAGGTGTGAGAAGAGCGAAGAAGTGCATGTAGGCTAACCAATGGTCTATGAAAACTTGGCAGATGCACAGCAAATATACACGTCTGGTGGCTCCATGCAACAACCTAGCGACAAATGGAATAATTCCAGACATGGGTCTACACACAGTCTCTACATCCAAGTTCTGGGACCAGTTACTCTAGGCGGCTCTACACATCCTTCTTCTGGATGTGCAGAGCGAGAAAGTGACTGGAGTGTTGACGGGGAGACATGAAGCGTCTGGTAGAAAACATGGGTGTGTGTATTGAAGCAGAGAAAATACACAGCCATATAACGTCTGCGGAATGGCACAATTTCGAAAAGTCGTCATTAGACAGAAACTTGTTTGACCTACGCTCCACACCTACTGCACCATTTACTAGCTCCACTCCATGCCTCATTTTGACGGGGAGACATAAAGATTTTAATTGTTATATGATATATAGCATTTTGGGGAAAATTACCGCTCGCCCATAATATCCATTATACTAAGGTTAGCCATGCTGATATCCACTCGATGTTCACAAACGTATTTTAACATAGGATTCTCAGAACGAGGCAGCCGTGCATCATCTGGATGGATATATCACGGTAATACGTTTTTTTCACATGTGTACTACTGTTAGTTAAGAAAATGGCATAAAGTGATCTTTACACATGGTTCTGATACCAATATTTGTGTATGCGTGTCTTCACTCCTGAAAATCGTATTTTTTCACGCGTGGTTTCACTTCGGAAAGAAGGTGTGCGCTTTTGTTGGATGTTGTTGCTAAATTGCCCACACCGTCTCAGAGTGCAAATGCCAAGTCTAACAACGATGGCAGGCAAACAGGAGACACCAACTTACCGCGATGTCGCCCTTGCAGTGGTCTGCCTTGGTTTGCAGGCAACTAGGAGACACCGACTTACCGCAATGTCGCCCTTGCAGTGGTCTGCCTTGGTTTGTAGGCAACCAACCGACTTACCGTGACGTCACCATTTGATTAGTCCGACTTGGTCTTCAGACGATCACGAGACACCGACTTACCGTAATGTCGCCCATGGATTGGTCCGACTTGATCTTCAGGCGACCACGAGACACCGACTTACCGCGATGTCGCCCCTGGTCTGGCCCGCCTTGGTCTGCAGGCGACCAGGAAAGACCGACTTACTGTGATGTTGCCCTTGGTCAGGTCCGCCTTGGTCTGCTGACGACGAGAAAACACCGACTTACCGTGATGTCGCCCTTGGTCAGGTCCGCCTTGGTCTGCAGCGACATTTTGCGCAGTAACTCCCGGGCTTTCTTCTTCAGCTCTACAGACAGACACATGGATAGATCTACAGACAGACAAATGGATAGATTCGTTTATTATTCAAGGGCAACCAGGAATTATCAACATCGTGTAAACATATCAACAATGTTGATGTTAAAATGGAATGTTTAAATCGAGCTGTTCATTTTCTAATTTTGAAACAAAGTAGTTAACGGAAGTTGAATACCGTTACTTTTCAATAAACTATTTGTATTTCCTCAACGTGTCCGTTGATTTGGCTACAGTTGAAGTACAGTTGAAGTACAGTTGAAGTACAGTTGAAGTACAGTTGAAGTACAGTTGAAGTACAGCACAGATTTTCTGTACGTAACATGACTATTGTTGTAGCAGACAGCAAAGGGATATTGTTGTATTGTATGTGAGCAAAGTTTTTCATATTCAATTAGTTTTTGTTTGTTTTACGAGATTGCAAAACATTTGAAATATGAAGTCTACCTTCGCCCACCCCGAAAGTCAGAATGATCACTTCGTTGTTGAGCTGAGCGTTCAACTTTGCCAGTTTTTCGAGAATCACATTATTTTCTCCGTTTGGTTCACCGTCTGTTAGAAATAGGATCGCCTTCGCTGGAAAACAAAGGATGGAAGGGAAATGGCACAAATGATGCAACATATTAAAACCAGCATTAACAACAACCGATTTTATGGTCAAGAACAAATCCAACGAAACAACAACAACAACAACAACAACTACCCAGTCAAGTGTTAGTAGGGCAATGCCACGACAATGAAAACTTCATGTCCCAAAAATTATATACCCCTGCCGCTTTCACGAAGCGGTCGTGCGTGGACGTTTGACGTTGATCATGGAACCCACAACAATCGTAGAAAACAAGGATAACGTTGCTAACAATTGTACGCACTATTGTTCTCAGTTACGTAATCTACGTCAAACATCCACATACGTAATATCCCCACCCCGGGGAATTTTGAATTGTGTTATAATGTACGAATCATCATAAATGGCCCCGGACACGCCAACACAATTCAACTCCGTACATGCAAAACTGACGTAGATATGAGGGAACAGACAGACATACGAAGTCACAAACTTCTTTATATTATGGAAGAAGAAGGCCAATATGGTGAATAGACATGTCAATTTAACGAGATTGCCATCCAAAGGAAACAACCCAGATGACAAGTGAATAAGGAAACCACTGGATTATTGAGAATCCAACGATTTTTCATTGATATGTAACCCGCCCTTCTTATATGCATTCATGAATTTAGTTTTTAAACACATTATCGCTGTTACACTTTCAGTAAATAATTTCTCCCATTCATTTATCGTCCCCTGTGAGAATAGATACCTTTTGATATCCAATCTACACTGTTCTTTCACAAACGTTCCTGTATTCCGTAACCGAGTCAAATCATGTTATCAATATTTTTAATCAATTTATTTAACAATTATCTTTGATCTCCGCTTCATCTCCTTATTTGTATTGTTGGCAAACAACATTTTAGGCATTTGGACAAAAAGAAACTCGAAAACAATGACAGCCAGACGGAAGGCAACGACGCTTACCTCTGCGCGTCGAGCCGAGGCGGAGCGAGCTAGCGAGCAGACTGAAGGCCTTGACGAGGGCGGCCGTGTAGTTCGTGCTCCCTCTGGCTGTCACAGATTCGATGAAGCCGGTCAGGTAGTCGCGGTTTTCGTCTGTCGCGAATGACAGTTCCCTCGCGTAGCAACGGATCTTCGAAGTGCCCGGCGGAGTGAGCGCCTCGTTATTGAACAAGACCACGCCCACCTGCAGACAGTCGGCGCTAGTTTAGCATTGAATTTATCGCCTGGAATAACTCCAATTATCCAGACCCTCGTTAGGTGGCGCCATCACGCGGATTAAACAAAAACAGAGAGCGCAATGACTTTGTATGGCAGCTGAATTACAGGTTTGCTAAGGCCATGGTAATAACGAATGCTATCACTAGTTGCTCGTCTTGATGAATAAGACCCAGTAACACGTATAATAACAAAATATAAGAACAATACGAATAAATAATAGAAACAGTAAGAACAATAATTATAATAAGTGTATAAAACCACACAATACCAACATTACTAACAAGCTAAGACATCATTATACATAGAAATGTTTTTGAATTACAGATCTGGAGGTATTGGCTCCAATAAATATATCACAGATGGGTTCAGTTAAATACAGTGTGTTGAAAGTAGTCATACATCTATTTAAAACTGAGCATTTCCTAATGTTGATTCTGCTATTGGAAATACTAAAAGGAGTGTAGTTTCGTGGAGATCTTGAAGGATATTGATATTGGATATTTCCTACCAGACAGGACGAATCTAGATGAGAGTGCACACACTTATGTAGAAAGATCAGATCTGCTACTTGCCTACGATGTTGAAGGGACGGTAGTCTAAAATTCTAGCAAAGCGCAGGATAATTTTCAGTGGAGTTGGGTATTTTGGATTTGTAACATAGATAGTTAATGAATTTTTTTGGAACGTGTTCGATTTTATCAATAAACGTATGTTGCAACGGATTCCAAATAGCACTGCAATACTCCAACTGGCTTCTGACTAGAGATATACACAAAGATCGCAAAGTTTGTACATCGGTAAATGGTGTACAAACACGCTTAACAAAACCACACATCTTTAATGCTTTAGAGACATTACGACTAATATGATCTTTAAACTTCAAATTACCAATCAATGTAAATCCGAGATCTTTGACAGCGATGACCCTGGGTTGAGACTTGCTTAAGATGGCGTAGTCAAAAGATAAGTGCTTCTTTTTGTTAGTGAAAGTCATTATGCAGCATTTCTCTGCATTACGTTTGAGGTGCCAGGTCTCACACCAGAGGCACACACTGTCTAGATACAAGCAATACGTACCCTGTCTACAAGTCACACGTACCCTGTCTACAAGTCACACGTACCCTGTCTACAAGTCACACGTACCCGATCGTTGGGGTTCAGTGTTCCCACTACTGTCTTTGCTGCTTCTCTCGCTATCGACATCATATTCTTGTTTCCCCCCATCGAACCGGACCGGTCGATTGCGACAACTATGTCCTTCGGAATAACAGTCGCAGCCTCGACATACCACGGCCTGGGAACACAAATTACACTCAGATAATCCATCATCTATTCGTAACTTCTGTTGCTGAAAGTTCGGAGTTTCCTGATAACAATTGGCCCCCATATATGGTGCCACGGGTAGTCGGAGTCACGCGGGCCGGGTACGTGACAAAGATGTACACTATCTGTACCGTGGATCGTACGTGCCACGGGTAGTCGGAGTCACGCGGGCCGGGTACATGACAAATATGTACTCTACATGTACCATGGATCGTACGTTCCGCAGGTAGTCGGCGTCACGAGAGCCGGGTATGTGACAATGAAGTAGGGGAGATCAGGTACGAATGTAATTTTTTTTACCAATTTTCGTTCTAGTCTAAGTTTTGTGCGTGGAAAAATCAAATGCATCTACGTCAAAGAAACGTCATGTTGGCTTCCAATCTGTCATGGGTTGGAATTCAACAAATATAACAATGTTAGGCAATTGAATATATACGGAAGCATGTCGGCTGTTACAATCGACCCCGTAACACGGGGCAGTTGTAACACAGCCAAGGGTCAACTGTAACAATTCAATGATGTGTTTATACTGTGTCAAATAATTATTTAATTAACTAGTCGCTGTTTATTGGTACCAATGCGTATACATAGTTGTAATCTACACATGTAGTTACATACTCTGATTTCTGAAAGGAAAACAAGTATAACATCAAACTTATAACTGTCAGGTCTACTCTTTGAATACAAACAAAACATGTTCATCGAGACGATATTCTAAGAATAATATTACTGGTGCAACCATAACACACTCACTACTTTAGAATTCCGCTTATGCGCTTGAAAAGGTGATTTATGTTAATAAAAGTAGTTTAGTTTACCGATCATGGCAAATTTTGCACGAGATATGCATTGCTAAATTGCGCAAGCGCGAAGCAAACAAGGTTGCCGTGAGATACTCTAGATGGCTTGGAGAACCAGTGTTACAATTGACCCGTGTTACATTTGTACCCGATGTCCCCCACTCTACCTGTACCGTGATCGTATGTTCCACAGGTAGTCGGGGTCGCGCTAGCCGGGTACGTGAGAAATATGTACTCTACCTGTAACGTGGATCGTACGTTCCACAGGTAGTCGGGGTCACACGAGCGGGGTACGTGACAAACATGCCCTCTTCGGTGCCGAAAAACTGCCACTTCATCGCCGGGCGGTTGTTGAAGTTCTTCTTGAAGACACGCAGCAGGGCTTCCGACGCCGGAACAATGTTGCGACCTTGCGCGTCGGTTGACTTCCGGTAGCAGAGGTTGTGGTAGTTGACCTGTGACGATGAATTGTCCGGTTATAACTGACCAGTCCCATGATCCCCCGCGATGTCTTCACATTTATGCTATTTTTTTTATCAGAATACTATTTCCTGTTTATTTATTAGTTAAACCTTCCAAGTATGAATGAATGCATCGACCTTTGCTGGAACCGACCAATATTATGTAATTTGTTTGGTCAAGCATGCCCGTGTCCGTATCCATGGCGTGGGCTTTTTTTATCTTAGATATATTAATATTATTATTAATTAGGCAAAGACCGGAATATTACCCGATTTAAGGGGTGTTTTCTTAGTGGACTAGACCAGGAGACAGTGATTGATGAACTAGTGTCATGTGTTATCTCTGAAACAAAGAGTATAAAAAGAGACTGGATACACGTGTGATAATCTCGGCGAGCAGATCACGGACGCAGAAGGGTCGAGTTGCCCAGCGTGGGCGCCCGGATGTCAAAGGAAGGGCACGTGTGAGTCAGTCACGTAGAAAGTAAGACTTTGCGTAAGTCGGTACAATTGTATATTCTCCACTAAAGTTTAGAAGGAGAAGGGGAAATGTAAGAGAAGTATCGACCACACGACCGAGAGGCGCAACGTAGATAGAAATGAGTGGATGGGCGCCCGTCCATTGCGTCTATACTCCTGAGGCAACGAAGGGCACGACGACGGCGGAGGGCGCGGGACGAGGGAGGGTGGCGGTGCGCTGTTCGGCGGCGGACCGCACTCTCTTCGGGAGCTCTTCGGCAGCGGACTCCGTTCACGTCCACCAGGAAATCCTCTCCGTCTCCCATGTAACGACGGGAGGTAATGGGGACAGGCCGCCACACAAAGGACATGCCTAACGAACGGTTTGTAAGAATACATAGACTCAACTGTGAGGGTGTTTAGGCACTAGATGCCTTAAAATCAACTGTGGTGTTGCTTAGGCATTTATCTGCCTCAGATGTAATTAGGATGTTGTTTAGGCATTAGATGCGTTAGAATCAACTGTGTAGCTGTGGGCACCGGGAGACGGTGGTAGGAATAGTGACGTGATATACGCCTACACGCCAAGGTGGTAGATTCCCTGCGGGGGTATTGATGAGATAGGTTTGTGTTGGAACAGTTTTTTGTATTAGGCTTAAATGTTAGTAGAAGCTTCTACGATTATACTGAGTGATTAACCCCTTTCCAGTTGTCAGAGGATCGGAAGATTATATTATATTACATAGACACAGAAGTCTTCTGGTTCAGTTGTAAATTAATTAGTAACTATCGTATATTACATTTTTTTTCACTTGGCTTTGTTGTCTTGTTCACTTGTGCAACCACCATTCAAGAGCGTTGAATTACTGAACTTGGGCTTCCACACTAGACCCGAGCAAAACGAGTAAGCGGAAACCCCGCCAATCCGTCAAACACGGTCTAGTAAAAATTAATATATCACTGTGTATAATGTCTATGTCAATGGGAATCTTCAAAGTAGACACAGCATTCCAATATGGTATGCATGTCTTGCAATAAAACAGAGCTGTAATACTTATTTTGATGCGTCACATTTTTTATGGAAAACAACTTGTCTATCGTATCCCAACTACATAATTTACAATTTCAAAATATCAAAAGTCAAAGTATCCTAATATTTAAGTATGGCATGCGAGAAACTACAGGTAATGACAACGACAAGCACGCATTGCAGTGCAATGGTGTGTCTGTTCAAACCATACTTTTTTCTTCAGTCGGGCCTCGTATTCAGTCTTATTCGTGGGATACTGACAACATCTGAAGTACGGCGTAAGTTCCGTGAACGTGGCGTAGTCTTTCTCCAGCTGTTGTTTGATCTTTCCGAGTGACTCAAACGTCACTGCGAACTTCTCCGTCAGGCTTTTGGCGAGCTGTAAGTGATGGCAGGACAGTTTCTTTAAGATGTATATATCTATAAACAATAATATAATTGTCGACGTTTCTATAAACGTAACACGCAAGGAATGATATCAAAACACCGATGTTCGGCTCGAAATCGATACATCAAACTTACCATTGACATCGACCTGTTGATACCAGTAAACATGTCCTCATCCTTCAGGCTTCAAGGAGTGTGAATTTGGGGAAAATGTACCCATGTACTACGCTACTAGTGAAACAACTGGTAAACTCCCAACTAAACCAAAACTGTGTAGTGTCACCCGTCCATGTTTCGAGATCACCCTGCATAGACGAACTGGTTTTTCCCAACGTCCGCCATTTATTTGACTTCACACAATCTTATTGTGATAGTAACGATATTTTCCCAAGTGACAGCAATAGGTCGTGCAAATTCTCTATGACATATAATTTAGTTTTGTAATATATACAGTATTCTGACATTTAATTCCGTAGCGTTTCCAATTGTCATGTAAGACATACCAATATGTTAGACACGATTAGAAATAAACAACTGATCACATGTTCATGTTTATAGCGTGTCATTTAGGTCGGACCAATGATAAAGAAACCTACATTGTTGATCACAGCTTCGCCATCTATCCTCGATTGACGGAACTGGCCGTCATCCAGTACTTGCTAGTCATGGAAACATACGAGCAAACATTTAACAACATAATCATCATCATACTTCGGACAAGTATTATTGTTGTAACAATTGTTTTTTTTTGCATCGTAACTCAAACGACATAGGACCTATGATCAAGTGATAACAAGTCTGTTTCAAGTCTACCAAAAATCCATAGCACACTGGAGGAATTCCGATGTGTTGCTATTTTTTTTATAATATTCTTAGATTATAATACAGCACGTGTGTATGTGGCCCTCTAGTACGTCTAAATACTGGATTCTTAGCCGAGCGGATTACGTAACGGAATTGCGTCAACAATCTCTCACACTACAGGTGACAAGTGTCTCATAATACATATGGATAGAAAATATGGGGTTCGAAAGAATTTCCAAAGCAAATTCCCACAACATCTGTCACTGGTTGTGTATGAGTTATGTTATGTAGGTCTATATCATGTACAAACTATGATAACGTACCTGCATTTTGAAATGACCCATGGTGCCATCAGCGAATTGGTGTAGTTTCTCGCTTAGAGCGATGCCTTCCACTTTGATGTGGTCGCTGGTCGTAAGGGTAGCGGCGACGAACAGACACATAATCCACAGCCACCGCGTCATCCCGACTGAAGGAAACAACAAACTTTATGCGTGTGTACGTGTGCGTGTGTGCTTGCGTGCGTGCGTGCGTGCGTGCGTGCGTGCGTGCGTGCGTGCGTGTGCGTGTTAAGTAATGTATAGTTAATTTCGCACTACACAATTATTTATAACAATGAAGATTTTAGAGCAGACTGCGGTGGGCAGGACAGGATGAGCGAAGATAAGTTGAAAAGGGAGAACGGGAAACAGAAGACGGTGGTGGAAGGAGAATAGGAAGACCAACATTTGGGAGAAGGGAAAGTGTAAAAAGGATATTTAGAATATGCAGGTGTGAAGAGGAGAGAATGGGAGAAAATAGTGTAAGATCGAGAGATATGGAAACAACTCTTCTAGAAAAATCGGCACTAAGGGAAAGAAGAACGTTTACAAATTCATGCTCTGTAATGATAATATGATTATAATATTACTATGTAATGATAATATGATTGTAATGTTACTATGCAATGATAATATGATTGTAACATTACTAGACTTGTTCCTACGCTGTACATTCGCCGATATTTTGGCAAACTGCCAATGTTTGAATGTATCCTAACAAGAACTGCTACGTGAAGCAGAACTAATCACAGTATGCATGATTACGACATTACATAAGTCACCATGCGTCTATTTGTGATAGTCATTCTTATAGTATACGGTAACCAGAAAGTTCAGTGGAATTGACAGCTTGCTAATGGTGAATGCCTATGTTTGTTCAACCGATGTGTGATAGTTATTGTTAGAGTATACGACAACCAGGTAGTTACTTTGCTCTTGTCATATGCTTAAGAGTTGATTCATGAAGACGTGTGCGTTTGCATGCAAACTGCTCGGAATGCAGTTATCCAATAGACCCATTACTCAACCATTCAACAGTTGTTGGATTGTCCGATGTGACAACTTTACGGCTCTGCTGCCTTTTGTGCGCGTCAAACATTGGTTCGCACCCTGAATGGTTTACACCTGTAAAGTAGGTACGATTCCAGCCAACGCTGCTCGGGCGAGGTCATAGCGTCGTTGTAGGGAATCCAGTAGTCTGCGATACTTAGATCCATGAGTATAACATTATCTCAGTCAGCATCATTCATTCGGACAAATATACATTTAAACAAGCGGTAGTTGCTCTGTACTATAAGTACGTGTCGATATTTCAGATGGGCTGTTGGCGTCGATGTCGTGGGGAGTGATCTGAGTGTAGACAAAGTTGGTTTACACAGCACGTTCGGTTAGTTTTGACACATACTGGATATTCGATACAGGACGATAGTTTTTTAGAATAGGATCCAATCCTGCTTTTTTAAGCAGCAGCATTACAAGTGCAGAATTCCCCAGTAGTAATAAAGAGATTGATGATGTGGTGAAGAGCGGCAGTAATTCCTCCATATACTCTTTGACCAATTTGGTTGGCATGGGGTCAAGATCACAGCTGGTTGCTTTAGATTTCATAACCAACTTGCGAACATCATCCTCGAAGACCACCGCAAATGTATCTAAGTTAGCACACACATCCTCCTCTCTGAATGGTATGTATGGTACTTCGGTAACACCGATGTCCATTCGAATAGCATCTATTTTTTTTAAAGTTGCCAAATTCGTTATCAAGGTTACAGAATTATGATCAGGTAGTGGAGTACTTTGCTTCTTACCACACAGGGTGTTTATGAGGATAAATAATTTCTTCGAATCACCCTTAGCTTCTAAAATTAAGTTCGTTTGGTATTCCGTGCATTGACGTACTTGTTCCTAGCACGGTGGAATGACAACAGATTTTCAAGATTTTTATCCCGCCTCCAGATTAATTCAGTTTTCCGTCTCTGCGACTTTAGTGATTTTGAGTTCAACGTCGAACCATGGTATCAATGGCCTCACAACAATAGTTTTGGATTTGATGGGTGCGTGTCTATCCAACAACTGTCTCAGTTCCCTATTGTAGTCACTAACTAGCTGATTGATATCCGTGATATTCAATAGTGCATTAGTGATATCCTTCAGGTCAGTACTAAAAGCACTATGACCGATTTGTTTCAGTTTCCTGCATGATATCGTACGTGTTTATAAAGAATGTCTGGGCATGTTTACTCTATAACACATAAACATATGATCCGACATCATGTAATCGGTCACGGGGTAACTAAGCAGAAGTTCACAATTATACTTAGTAATAATTCAATCTAGAGTGTGACCAGATATATGCGTTGGAACCGTAACATGCCGTGTTAAGTCATACATACTAAGTACATCACACATTTTAATTGCATCAACATCTTTGTCAATATCCATATGAATATTAAAATCACCAGCTATCAGGAGTGAATGAGGGGTCTGAACTGCATGCGACAAATATGTCTGAAATTCCTCAAAGAAAGCAGCAGTTGTAACACGATGTTTTTCCGAGTATGGTGGTCGGTATATTATATGCACATCAACTTTCGTCTTTTGACATACTAATTCATAATTACTATACTCAAAGGAGTTGAGTTCGCCAGATGACAGAACTTTACACTGAATACCTGTCTTGAAAGATACACCAACCCCGCCACCAGTTCTGCCGGACGGGCTCCGATTGTCCTTCAGATTGAAGCCGCCGGGCGTCAGTTCCGCGCGGTTAACCACATCACCAGATGTTAGCCGAGTCTCTGTCATCAGAACGACGTCAATGTTATTAGTCACTACATAGTCACTGATGTCCGCTGTCTTGTTCCGCACTGAACATGTATTAACAAGGGCGGATTGGAGGTCCCTTGTCCGGCGTGAGGCTGTGTTCACTCGCTCAACACGGATCAGATTGTCTAGATTAACGCCAGGTTGATGTACGCCTGTCCTGGCATCGCGAAAGTTAAACACATCATCGTCGTTCTCGGTTGCTGATGCTGTTGCTGTTGCTGCCATTGGTGCTGTCGCCGCTGTTATTGCCGTTGTTGCTGCTGCTGCAGCTGCCGCCATCGCTGCAGTCACTGCTACTGTTGTCGTTGTTGTAGTTGTTGATATTGTTGTTGTTGGTGCCGCTGAACTTGCAGCACACGACGTTGCGCAATCACGGTGCATACTTGAAGCTGTGATACGTAACAAGTCCATGTGGGGGGGGGGAGTCATACAATTGGCACAAAGGTTGCGTCTGAAGGCAGATACTATCACTGCAATCGGTCTGCACAAATGCGTAGTCAATGCATGCCACAATGATCTGCGGACTGTTTTTTCCAAGTACACTGCCAGCAAGCTGGTGAAGGGCCTTGGCTGAATATTGAAAGGCAGACATCATGGTTGACTGGTCACTTTATCTTCTTGTGATTCCTGCTCTTAGATAAAACTGTCTAAAATTTAAAAGGTTGTTGTAGGATTCTTCAAAATAAAGTTCCCACCTCATTCACTATACTTTCTTGGCGCTGTGTGTAAAAATGGCACGTAATAATAGCCTTAAAACACCACAATCATAGATAATATACGAGACTGTCTAATAGGCTGCCATGTAGGTGCACAATGACAGGTAGTGATTCATAACTGTTAACACACGCTCCAGTTTACCAGTGCACAAGCACACACGCATGCACTTCGTATAACAAACTTACGTAGGCGAGGCGTAGGCTCCCCAGCCAACCAGGCGTACTAGGCGAGGCGTAGGCTCTCCAGCCAACCAGGCGTACTTTACAAGTCTCCAGCAGGTACAGTGATTCACTTCCTGGTGGCGAACATCCTACTTTAAATATGTACGATCTTCACGGAAACAGATCAGGTGCTATAGGACAACGACTCAACGCTACTTAAACTTGACGAAAAGCTGACATGTGTTGGCTTCATCATGAAATGCTAACTTGTACATAGGAAATGAAAGGTATCGGATACTCGCCTGTGCAGAAGTATCCCAGCCAGAGCTGCATGTCGCCGTGCCAGGTGTGCCAGCTGTGCCAGCTGCGGTGATGTACTCAAACCACCCGTGACCGCATTGCCAATGAGCAGCGTCATCGCGCCCCTGTGGGCCGTCACGCTTGGCGTAACACCACTGCGTATACTATTGCACATACATATAATATGTTAATTAGCTAGGCTCAAACCTGTTGAATGATGACTAGCTAGGCTTGTACCTGTTGAATGCTGACTGGATAGGCTCAAACCTGTTGAATGCTGACTAGCTAGGCTTACACCTGTTGAATGCTGACTAGCTAGGCTTCTACCTATTGAATGCTGACTAGCTAGGCTTATACCTGTTGAATGCTGACTAGCTAGCGTTCCATCTCTCTCACGCCCCGGTCCACCTCTCTCACGTCCTGGTCCACCTCTCTCACACCCCGGTCCACCTGTCTCACGCCCCAGTCCACCTCTCTCACGTCCCGGTCCACCTCTCTCACGCCCCGGTCTATATCAGTAGTTAGTAAGAGGAAACGACCGATCAAAAGATTGGACCAGTAGGGAGGGTCCCTGTGACTTCCGGTCGCAGAGCCTTCTGGGTTACACACACACATACATAGGCCTCCCTCTATCGAAAAACAATAGGTTCTGCGCTTGGAGAGTCAGTGGTCGGTGGGACAGCGCCTGATGTGACTGTGTAGACCAATTCTGGAGTGACAGTGCTTTTCTCATATTCGGCAGATGTAGGCCGATGACAGAACTGGTGCACTGTTTTCACGATCCTTTCGTTGTTGTCTCCTCTCCATCCAGGCGCCATATCTCGCGTTCTACGGTAGTTGTCTCCCATGGTGTTGTGTCGATATTGCAGGCCTTCATATCACTTCTGCACACATCCTTGAAGCGAAGCATCGGACGGCCTGTTGGTATGGAGCCTATTTTAAGCTCACTGTAGAGGATGTCTTCTGGGATTCGGTCATCCTCCATGCGACACACGTGGCTGAGCCATCGCAAGACACGCTCGCTGAGGAGAGAATACATGCTGGGGGTGATTGCCAGCTTGAGCACTTCTGTGTTGGAGATGTGGTCTTGCCATTTGATGCCACAGATGCGCCTGAGGTGAAATGTGTTGAGGCGATGCTCCTGTTTGGCATATGTCGTCCATGTCTCACTGCCGTACAGCAGGATGACAAAGGCCTTGTACATTTGAACCTTTGTGTTCAGTGTGAGAGCGCCGATTTCCCACGCCCTACTGGTCATTCTGGACATGGCGGAAGAAGCTTTGCCGATGTGTTTGTTGATCTCGACATCGGTGGACAGGTTGCTGGTGATGGTTGAGCCCAAGTAGGTGAAGTCTTGGACAACTTGTAGGGTGTGTTCGTTGATGTTGATGGATGGAGCGTTGCGGACATCCTGACCCATAATTTTCGTCTTCTTGAGGCTGATCGTCAGGCCAAGTTCTTTACAGGCATCAGCAAACCTGTCTCTTAGTCTCTGAAGGCTTTCTGCGGAATGGGACGTAAGTGCAGCATCATCGGCAAAGAGAAGTTCACGAATGACAACTTTGCGGATTTTACGCTTTGCTTTCAGGCGCTTTGCTTTCAGGCGGGCTTTGCTCTGAAGACTTGCCGTCCGATCTGGTGTGGATGTAGATGCCATCTTCAGAGGTTCTAAACAGGGTGGGCGCGAGGACATAGCCCTGTTTGACTCCGTTCTTGAAAGTGAAACCGTTTGAGATTGCTCCGTCATATCGCACTGCGCTTTCCATGTTGCTGTGAAAGGCTGTGATGATGCTCAACAGTTTTGGTGGACAGCAGATCTTTTCCAGTAGTTGGAACAGGCCACTCCTACTGACAAGGTCGAAGGCCTTGGTCAGATCGATGAAGGCAATGTAGAGGGGCACTTGCTGTTTGCTGCATTTCTCCTGTAGCTGGCGCAATAATAGTTAACCTGGCTCTGCGAAAGCCAGACTGAGCATCGGGGTACACTCGCTCTACCAGCTTTTAACAATCTGTTCAGGATGACTCGCGCAAAGGTTTTGCCTACAATGCTGAGCAGAGAGATACCACGGTAGTTGTTACAGTCGCCGCGGTCACCCTTGTTCTTGTACAGGATTATGATGATGGCATCCCGCATGTCTTGAGGCACGGTGCCCTCCTCCCAGCATCGGCAGAGAAGTTCATGGAGTTTGGTGAGCAGCACAGGCTTGGCATACTTGATGATTTCTGGGGAAATGCCGTCACTTACCGGGGCTTTCCCGTGTGCCAGGCGGTCTATGGCGTCACTTCCCGGGGCTTTCCCGTGTGCCAGGCGGTCTATGTCGTCACTTCCCGGGGCTTTCCCGTGTGCCAGGCGGTCTATGGCGTCACTTCCCGGGGCTTTCCCGTGTGCCAGGCGGTCTATGGCGTCACTTCCCGGGGCTTCCCGTGTGCCAGGCGGTCTTTGGCGTCACTTCCCGGGGCTTTCCCGTGTGCCAGGCGGTCTTTGGCGTCACTCCCCGGGGCTTTCCCGTGTGCCAGGCGGTCTATGTCGTCACTCCCCGGGGCTTTCCCGTGTGCCAGGCGGTATGTGGCGTCACTGAGCACGATCTAGAAGTGTAATATGATCGATCGCGTCAAATGCCGCCGACAAATCTAAAAGAACAAGGACGGCGAGGGATCCATCGAGTGTGCTGAGGATGTAACTTTGTACTTTCAGTCGCGCGGTTTCTGTAGAATGCTGTTTCCGGTATGCTGACTGAATAAACTCGTGTAAGTTGTGTAGATGTTGCTCTTGGCGCGCATCCACAACTTTTTCCAATATGTTGGAGACGAATGTCAAGTTTGATATCGGGCGGTAATTTTTTAGGATGTTCTGATCTAGATTTGTCTTCTTTTACCGCGGCCGAATATGTGCGCGCTTGTAGTCAGTAGGCACACTGGAGGTGGCCAGCGAGTAGTTCACGAATTATTTGGTGAGGACAAGATTATGCGGAGTATTTCTTGTTCTGTCGCCGGAGAGAACGAGGTAGGCGGTGTTGAAATGTCATTGGTTCCCGTGGTCGACGTCATCTCAGTGTTTCTGTTTGAACACAATGAATCACGGATAATTGAGATCTTTGTGGTAAAGAAATCGACAAACTCATCAGCGAGTTGCGTGTGCGTAGAGTGTTGTGGCAGCACGCAACCACTGCCGCTCCCCGTCAGCGTGGAGACTCCGAACATCGACTTAGTATATCGTAGAGTGTTGTGGCAGCACGCAACCACTGCCGCTCCCCGTCAGCTTGGAGACTCCGAACTTCGATTTAGTATATCGCCCACATTGTTCAATCTGCATTGCGTAGTACTAAATCGTGGTGTCAAGCAACAATCTGTTGACAACAATGCATTCCTCTCGGGATAGCTGGTGGTGTATCTCCAGTCTTGTCTTACACCAGCGCCTTTCCAACTGTCGCCGTTTATGTTTTGCATCGCGCAGTTCCGTTGAATACAGGGAGCGTGCGGCCTCGGTGGAATGATTCGTTTACAGAGGGAGCATGAGAATTGATTAGTCTTTCAGCGATACGTTTCATAGTAGTTGACTAGCACCTCAAAAAGTACATCTAAACAGTGGATATGTTGCTTAAGGCCACAGTTCGAAAGTGAGTCTTTGAATTTACGCGCATCTTTATATATATTTGTATCAAAGTCCAAATGAAAATTCACGTCACCGACTATGTAAATGTCTATTGCTTCGATCGTCAAGTGTTCTATAAATAGTGGCCACTGACGGAAGAACACACTCGTCCTGAGCCCGTTCTGTGTCGAGGTTGGGGGGCGGGGTGCTCTACAGCCAGTCGAATGGCAATATTGGTTTGTATTGGTTTGCCCTTTGCGTCGTAGCACAGTGCACAAAGTGCCTCTCGGTCTACGTTAGCTATTATTTAATATATATATGTATGTATGTATGTATGTATGTATGTATGTATGTATGTATGTATGTATGTATGTATGTATGTATGTATGTATGTATGTAT
>SDWI01002441.1:5745-18642 GCA_009193005.1 Lamellibrachia luymesi
TATACAGTTCTACTATTACTGCTATACAGTTCTACTATTACTGTTATACAGTTGTACTATTACTGTTATACAGTTCTACTATTACTGTTATGCAGTTCTACTATTACTGTTATACAGTTCTACTATTACTGCTCAATGAAAGTGGACATTTTGGTAAGTGTTAAGATTTTTGGTAAAAATTTGACGACGGAAATTGTTAACCCCGCCTGAAAAAACTCCTGCGGATGCCACAGATTTGTTGTGATTTTTACACAGAATTCTTGCTCAAGGCAGATATTACACGCAGCTTTTGTATTATCTGCCCTATACTCTATGCCCGTGCCCAAAGAACGGGCGGGCGGGCGGGCGGGCGGGCGGGCGGGCAACCATTCCACGTGATTGTTCTGAATTACGTAACTCATGTCAAACCCCATACTCGGGGGAACTTTAAATTTGTCTAAATGCACTAACCATCCCAAGGCCCCGAAACTGAGAAACGAGGGAACATACATACATACAGACAGATAGACAGACAGAGAGTAGACAGAAGACAGACAGACAGACAGACAGACAAACAGAAACTTTAATTTATAAATTAGAATATAACATACATACGCTAGCTACATCATAGTAACATTAGTAACATAATAGCTGTGCACAGCTTTAAACATAAAATACCATTGACATATAGAGTAATGTAGTTCAGTGGAAAATACCTGGCTGCCCTTTCTCCTCGTGCAACGCCGGGTATTGATTGATTGATTGATTGATAATTTTATTTTCACCCGGTAACATACATAGTTAATCACTATTTTAGATGACCGACATATATTAAATTTGCACATAGGATTACAAAAATAGGATACACAAATTAAAATCATAATATACATAAACTAAAATAGATAAAACATAGAATATTTAATATGGTGGTGCTGTGGTATTTATGTTATAAATACTAACTACTTTCTGTGTTTACTGTCGCCTGCCTATCAACTAAAGTGATTTAATGATAAAACTATTAATAATAGCAATCACGAAAGGCATTCAACAAAATTATTATTATTATTATTATTATTGATATTATTATAATGTTAATTATTATTATTATTATAATTATTATTATTATTGTTATTATTATTATTATTATTATTACTAGTATTATTATTACACCTGCAGGTTAAACTGCGTCTTAAAAACCTTTGCTTATAAATTGCTAAATTGTGATAAAGCAATGCCATTATAATATCTTATTGTCTCCGGTTTTTAGCGCTGAGAAAGTGTCGTCACTTACTCTTGGTTTTTATGCTAGGAACGCGGATTCTCCCATGTATACATTTGTCCTGGTCCGTCGACATCCAGTGTTTACCGCAGCACATCCAACCTGTCTCCTTCTCGTGTATTGCCCCGGCACAGCAGACCTCGGTCTCCTCGTCATACGGCAACCTGTCTTGTTCGCACGCTGCAACGGGAGGGTTATATTGTCATGAGGTTCTGTTGGAATGTACATTCAGTATAAGCTGTTCAGGTTGAGTAATTAAATGCATACACTAATAATAATAATAACAGTAATAATAGTAATAAGTGTTATTATTATTATTATTATTATTATTGATACTACTACTACTACTACTACTACTACTACTACTACTACTAATAATAATAATAATAATAATAATAATAATAATAATAATAATAATAATAATAACATTCATTAATTAATAATTATTATTAACATAACATTATATTAACAATTATAAACATATTGAAAAATAATTGTAACTGAGGCATGCATATTAAAGACCTTGGCTTATTACATGATAGCACATACGCGTGAGCGTAGTATAGTATTAATAGAAGCATTAGTAGTATTTATTATTATTATTATTATTATTATTATTATCACTATCATCACCATAATTCACAAAAAGTTATATTTTCAGAACAAATAGTTCGTACAGTTCTAGATCGCAAATTACAACACTAGGTTCGAAATCAATAGTAAGAATTTTTGACAATATTGAAGACTCACCGCCTGCGTCGGTCCACGAGACACAGGAAGCCAGCAGCAGCAGTGCGACAACAGTCTTCAACATGGTGAGGCCTGGAGACGAGAACACAACGATGCCAACACCGAAATCTTGCAACCTTTACTAGTCACAGCTTGTTTTTTATCGGTGTTTTTCAAAATTGGAAATCGAATTGTTAAAATAAGCGCAATGTAAAACATAAATAACTTATTGTGTGTGCTTGCGTGCGTGCGTGCGTACGTGCGTGCGTACGTGCGTGCGCGCGTATGCCTGTGCACACACATATATTAATGTTTTTCATACATTCGTATACGACACAAGTACACACGCACGCCCGCACGAGCTCACGCACGCACAAGCGCACGCAGACGCACACGTTACTTTACCCATGCTTGCCAATGCCTTGTGTCTACCTCTCGCCAGTTGGTATATCAGTGCCTTATAGGCGCTGACATCAACTGAATTTGAAGGTCGCATGTTCTCCATAAGTTTCGCGCCGATATACGCATACCTCAATACGGATAGAATGGCCTTCATTAGTGAGTACGCTGTTGATCAGTTTAATACATTATTTGAAAGAAAACAGGCGTAAGTTTTATATGCGATGTAATCTACAAATCTACAACAATTATAACGTAACATGACAGGGAAAGCACCAATAATATTTCATTATAGTTTATATCGACATACCGATGGTGTACAATCACTCACTATTTTTGAGGCCAACCTTCCACTTCCCACCAAATTTTATGACCAACCTTCAACTACCAACTTCCTGCCACACCCCCGTCACACAAGCGCTTAATGAGCAAGTGCACTGCTTCAAACGTACAGCTGGAACATCGCGGCTACACATGAGATACGTTCAACTTATAGGCCATACTTTGGGAACGAAAATCTTACAGATGTAACTGTCTGACATCGCTAACATCAGTCTGCATACACATACCTGATTGTAGGTGTGATGGAGTAACCCAACTCTCCTAGATTTTATGTAGGTGTAAGGAAAGCGTGTTTTGTCTGGTGAGCGTGTTTTCATGACGTGATGTGTGATATAGAGGAGTGGTCCTGGAGACTTACACTGAAAGCTGACCAAACATTCGACCTGCCCTGAATTAATTTACATTACTTCCTTATGTCACAATGGCAGTATTGGTCGTAAGGTATGGATAAGTTTAGCAACTATGGGTAGTTCTTATTTGCTTATTCGGGCACTTGAAATAAAGGTTGTGCGAAGTGGAGTGGTCGCACACATACATAACCGCAGCACACATCTAGCACATGCAAGCCCATGCACGCATGCATGCGCGCACCAACGCACGCACGCACGCACGCACGCACGCACGCACGCACACACGTTCTCTCTCTCTCTCTCTCTCTCTCTCTCTCTCTCTCTCTCTCTCTCTCTCTCTCTCTCTGTTTTTGTGTCGCTCTGCTTCTGGCTCTATCTACCTCTCTGTACATCTCTGTCTATCTCTCTGCGTTTCGCACGCGAACAGCGCACGCGAACAAACAAACAAACCCACACACAGTGATAAAAGTGATACAAGCACAGCCGAAATTATTACGCCGACTCGATGACCGCTTTTAGACTGAGCGGGTGTATAACCTGGTATTATGCCCTGTGAAGAGTGTACTATGAAAACATTCATTTGATATCCTACATAAGCAGTAGGGAGTACCCTAGAACTTTGTTAAGATAACTTGTTTTCAAATTAATATTGACATTCAGTGATATTCACTGGCCTGGCACAATGCATGACAAAGATTGACTATGAAAGAAAAGCACGACTACAAATGCGAAGAGCATTCAACGCTGGGAAGAGGGCAGTGTTTCGCAAAGGAAATTTACAATTGACGGTGTTGTTGTGGCTGTTGACTAAACAAACAAAAAGTGTAGTTAGAAGACTATTGTTGTATTCATACATAAACGTTTGTATTGAGTGTGCATATAGTTGTCTAAACATTAAGATGTTTAGTAGTATAAAAATAGGTTTAGTAAGAGCTAATCTATTGGCTGAGACAAGCATTTTCACTGCTTTCTTTCTTACCAATCTTTACATTGACCAACTTCCAGTTGTCTGAGGAATATCAACTCCCAATAATCAAATTCACAGAATTTCTGAAAACACATAATTTAGTGTCTTGCCTAGACAAAGGGCTACTTAGGGAGGTGATAAAATTATTAATTGCAAATACTATGATTTGACGGAATTTGACGAAACAAGCTGCATCACAGATGACCTAATAACAATTATACATATCATACAAAGCTCATTCAAAAACTATGATTTACTTAAAGCACATTACGACTCTGTAGACATCAAATTAGATGTAATTGCGACAACTGAGGCGAGGATGAATAACTTGGATAGATGTGCTTATATATTTAAAACTTATACATTCTACTATCACGGACAGGTAAATTGTAACAAAGGTAGATTTTTCGTCTTATATTAAAGAGGGCTCACGTGTCAACGAAAGGCAGGATTTAGTACTTGTGGATAACTGGAGGTTGGACAATGTTTGGCTTGAGGTAATATAAAACGGTGCAAGTTTTGTAATTGGGAATGTGTACAGACATCCTAGTTACAACACTCAGGCTATTTCCGATGTTATTGGTGTCTCATCAAACAGGAGGATAAAATCTGTATTATTTGTTGAGATATCAATATTGACCTGTTGCAACAGGAATCGTGTCAAACGAAGGTATGCATTACACTACCTACACAAATAACAATCTACTCTGCCACTCTAATTTGTCATATTAATATATACCGACCTTTAAAATATTTGGACATGGACAATGACGTAGTTTCAGGCAACTTGTTTGTAGACATGTCCGACCCTTAATTTCATCATTATGAAAGGTACATCTAAGACTAATGACAACATTTTCATATTGTTGATAAAACTTGAAATATTGCGTTTAATTAATTAACTTCCTGACTTTAGGGTGGACACACTCCTTCATTTGGGCGGAATGTTACAGCGAGACGACTGAACTGGTGGACATGTGTTCTACGTCCAACGTCTTGTTCGTGAGGACGTGCAATCCATGTCATCAAGTGTGGTGGGTCCTTCAGCGACATTCACCATCTCCTATCTTGCCTTGCCTTATGTAGGTGACGCAGATCACCTGACATGTCGTCTTGGAACACCCCGTACAGTAGGACAATTTAGAGTCAGATTCACCCGTTGTCGTGGTGCGAGATACTGGGCCACGTACTGGTTCTGAGCTACTGGCAGACTTGTGTCCATTTCTTGCAGGAAGTGAGCCACGAACAGCAAATACACTGCACTCATCAAATACTAGCTGGGCGAGTCAATTACGTCAGCGGGCCCGTTCTCACGGACGGTGCCTATGTATACCAAAATTGCACGGTTTGTTTGCTTCTCTCGCCCGCTAGCTCTACATCACTGTCAAAGAGTGCAGTCCATAAATAATAATGGTTTTATAAATAATAATATTTTATTATGCTTTGCAGCCATAAAGGCTGAATATTACATGTGTAGGCGTACATGGTAAATATAATTATATACATTAAAATGGATAAAAAAAACAATAGGCAATGAATTAATAAAGCACTAAATTGCATATACATAAATATAGTCTAACTCAGTATTAAATTATGAACATCAAATTGCATGTAAATAAATATAATATAAATTTGTATTAAATTAACAGCATTAAATTGCATATAAATACACGAAAAAGAAAGTATTAAATGCAAGGCATTGAATTGCACAAAAGAAAGGAATTTACAATTAGGGTCGGCCCTCTCCTACTGCAACTGGGTGATTATAGTTTTCGAAACATTCCAAGGCAGTGACTACAGTAGTGAATGCAGATTTGAACGTATGCTGAGCGTTCGCACGAGTGGACTATTTGATCTCACAGAGCGATTGCAGATTAGTTATATTATTCGTCCCAGCTTGCACAGCCTCGTCTAACTCAAGCTCAGCCTGAGAGACACGCAACCTCTCGACTGAGTAGTTGACGAAGACGATCTGCTGGACTGTGTCCTTTTAACTAGTGGCTCTTTGTTGGCATCCTCAAAGGCCAAGTGAACATTAGGTCCTTTGCAGGAGTATATATGGCGCCGGGTAGGCCTTATCAGCTGTCTGATGCCAGCTAGATTAGGGATGGACCATTCAATTTGTGAGGGCGGATTGGATCTGTAAAATATTTGTTTGCCTTATCGATGAGGAAGCACGTGGGTACGTGCGTACGAATATCAACACGCCTGGGGAGACTGTTCTACGAACATGTGAACAAACCGAGAGTGGCATTCCAATTAAAAATAATCTTAGCCGACGAACTCGTGCATTTCGTTAATCCGCATAATCGGCATCTGCGGATTAATTGGTTTAATAAAAGAGCGCGTTCTTTGTTAAACTAGAGCCGGATCTTATTTGCCCTTTTTCAAAATATTTTTACGGGATCAGGTCCATAAAATGATAGTTGTTTGTCCGATTATTTGCCCAACCGAGATAGCCTGTTGAACTGGACATTAGGTAGGTTTTACGTTTCCAGAAATGATAATAAAACGAAACCAAATTGAATTGAGGTAGCAACTTTGAGCAAACATATGTCATGCATGCGATTACACATAAACAGAATCATCCTACACACAATTGTAATCTAAGTAATAAAACATTGCTAGTTCAGGGAACAGTTTGACCATTGTTGGAAACGTAGCCCGTAGTTAAATAATAAAAAATAAAAAAGGAGCGTGTGCGTTCGCGTGTGCGTGTGCGTTTGCGTTTGCGTTTGCTTGTGTGTGCATGCGTGTGAGTATGTGTGCGTGCGTGCTTGCGTGCGTGCGCATACGTGCCTGCTTGCATGTCTGTGAACTATGCCAAAGCTTGAATGTTTGAACAAATTCAACTTGGTGCGTTTCTGAAGAGCTTCATCAAATCTCAAGTGTTGTTGTTTGCATTGTACAAACGCACTTGAAGATGGTCGGACTCATGCTAAGCAAATATGCCGTTGACTTCATGTCCTTGGCTTGTTGTTCTGGATGGCTGTCTTGTTAAATGGAGTTAAATATATAAATAACACATTGAATTAAAATAACAAAGGAAACAAGGGCAAACAACAAGATTTAACAAGATTGCCATGCCAAACAACAAGTTCCAGATGGCAAGTGGACAAGGAAGCCATTGGCTAATCGAGAGTCCAACAATTCTCTCATCTATATGTAGCCCGCCCTTATCAAATATAAACTACTAGCATTAACACAATCATTTGGCAGTTTGTTCCATTCATTTATCACCTTCTGTGAGAAAGAGTACTTTCTCATGTCCAACATACACTGCTCCTTAACTGATGCTGCTTTTGTGTCCTCTGGTTCTACTGCCTTCTTTAAGTTTGAAGAACATATTTCTATCGACATCCACATAACCGTTCACTATTTTAAACACTTCTATTTCGTCTCCTCTTAGTCTCCTAGTCTCTAGTGTGGTCAAACCACATTGTAATAAGCGACTTTCGTAACTAAGGTCTCTCAATTCTGGAATCATTTTAGTTGCTCTTCGTTGTATTCTTTCTAGCTTGTCTATGTCCTTTTTACGATATGGCCTCCATGCTTGAATACAATATTCCAAATGTGGTCTAACTATTGCTTTGTACAGGGGTACAATTAGCTGTTTCTCATTATACGTGATAGTTCTGCTAATTAGCCCTAGAATTTGATGATGAACACCTCCGCTTCTCACAGCATGAACCACGCATGCTGATGTGTCAAACAATGAATGTATATATTCAACGTTGACAATAATAAGCTATACCACCAAAATATACGTATGTAATAATATTGTATATGTTTTCGCATTCGTATATTATTATCGATATGACTGTAAATCATCATTTATACTGTGATTACAAAAAATTATTCAGTTAGATGTTCGCATAATATTTTACTGTAGTGTGTCTCGTGAATAATGTCAAATTTAAACATCAAATTAGACGATTGATAGTAATAAGTGCTATTCGTAATACATTGTACTATAATGCAAGGTAAACTAAAACTAGGGCGGGCGGGCGGGCGGGCGGGCGGGCGGGCGGGCGGGCGGGCGGGCGGACAGATATATCACTGTGTGCTGTAATTATGGTTTGTCATTGTACACTGTTTTGTCTTGTATGTATGTTTGTATGCCATCACCGACAACAATCTGTGAACGCCTATACTCAAACATAGTTGAACACACGCTAAGATATAGGGTTACCTCCTAAGTCAATAGCACACACCTCGGTCTGTATTTTACCGAACTCGGCAAGGGCCCACCATAAACTAGTTTGTACCAAGCCCCCCCCACACATTGTTAACCCAGCACCGATCCCACTTCCCATCTATTTTTGAAGCCTACCGCCCACCAATTGTTAGAACCAACCTCCAACTTCTAAGTTCCTGCCGCAACCCCTTCACACTAGCACTTAATTAGCAAGTTCACTACTTCAAACTTGTAGTAGAAACTGCATTACGGCTACGTGTGAGATAAGTGCAAATTATATGCAATTTGTTTTAGTGTTGAAATACGCTGGGAACGAAAGTCGTGTAGTTGAAACTTTTTAACATCGCTTACATCATTCCGTGTACACATATCTGATTGTAGATCTGATGGAGTAACGCACCTCTCCAAGACTTTATGTAAGTTTAAGGAAAGCTCGGTCCAGTGAGCGTGACGTGATATGTGTGAGAGAGAGAGAGAGAGAGAGAGAGAGAGAGAGAGAGAGAGAGAGAGAGAGAGAGAGAGAGGTGTGGTCCTGGAGATTTACATTCAGAGCTGACCACGCACTCCACGTGCCCTGAATTAATTTATATTACTTACCTTACTTTATGTGTGCCTTAACTTACCTGGCAATGTCACAATGACAGCTTTGGTCGTGAGTGATATTCTCTAAAAAACAAAGCCGAACTTATTTCGCCGAATCAATGGCCGCTTTTAGACGCACCGGATGTTTAACCCGGCATTATGCCTGACAACACATCTGACATCTTACATATGCAAGGGAGTACGCAGGAACTTTGCTCAACTTAATTTATTCTAGATCATATTGACATTCCGGGGTATAAACTAGCCTGGCTCAGTACACACTTAGATGTAATCTGCGGCGAGGTAATGTGGCATGACGTATTTAAGCCAGATCTATTGATGGCAGCAACTGGTTTTTATCACTTAGCAACATTTCGCTGTGGTAAATTTGAAAGGTTCAACGCTTTGCTCAGTATAATTATGTGAAGTATACCTGTTCACGTCTCAATCCACTGTGTGTGTGTGCGTGCGTGCATGCATGCGTGCCTGTGCGTATGTGTGTTAACCCATGTTTAAACTAAGCCGACGACTTGATTAAATCACACATATATGATTGTTCTAATTGTGTGAGTATGTATGTTCTAATTGTGTGAGTACGCAGGCTAATATGAGGTTCTCGTTACTGTGTGTACATTATGTCAGTTGAAGTGTTTACATAATAACCGGGCCTGTGGTAACGTATATGTTATACTAACACTTTTGAATTAATCAGAATAAATCAGTTTATTGTTGACAACTTTACAGTTGGATTATACACATATTAAACGATTAAATACACAAATTGTTTCGTTGATGCTGCAGTTTAGCTAATTGCATATATGGTAAGCCGCACACGACGAGACAAATATGTGTTAATTTATCTCAGACATGTGTTCTTTTTTAGAGAACAGTAAATCCAGGAAGCTAATCCTTCCCCATCTGTGGATTGCGTGCCTTGTATTACGCTGCTATATTTCTTATTAATAAGCACTCACAAGGAAGCAGCACCGAACGATACAAAGACTCAGCATAGTCCCTATACTGAATACGAACCACCTCTTGCTACACGAAAAACAGATTTCACCAGTAATACCCCCTCCTGTGTAAAAAATCCATCAACACTGATCAAAACAGTTACTTATATTCTGCTGAAGCGTGTTGGCAGAACCCGAATTCATTTACTACGAGAATATAAAAAAAACTATTGTTTTCAAAGACGATTTATTAATAGAACGACGAGACTGATATAAACATATAATCGGTGAGTCTCTCGTCGGCGTCAAACAGAATTAATAAATGACAATATAACAATATGAAATGAAAATTTCCCAAAAGAAATACAAATTAGCAGAGGTACGTGCCCAATCGACCCACGAATATAAACCTCAAATCGATAAGTCCCGTGTAGACATGTACTGACCAAGGTCAACCGAAATAATAAATTACGATATAACAATTGTAATAACATGTTTATAACAATCTGAAGTAGCAAAAGTGGACGGCCAATTGAACCACACAAATATCCACGTACTTCATATACAACGATATATTTCCATACCGTATTACACAAAAGTACAACGCGCAAGTAAACAACTCTAAATAACTATTGTTGTGTGTTTTAATACATCGCCAATCGGTAGGTCAGAGGCCAATGGTCAAAGGAGGCGAAGGAACATAGAAAGAGGCTAGTGATCCCAGAGTGCCCCCAAAGAATAGTATTATCCATGTCTGCCTAACGTGCCTAATTCACTGCTATTCACTGACATCCCTTGTTTTTGAAAATATTTGTTTTCCATAGTGTCAGATGGTCATATCTTCGGTCTTGGCATGCAAGAAGATACCAGCATCACCGTCCTGTTTCATACCCAACATGCCGGTAGCCAAAGGATTTGGTAGTGCAGACGTCTGTGTATGACTCCTTTTAACGTCGAAATACTTTGCATAGTGGTAACGATGTTTTCGCAGACCGGGCATATTGATCCACACACACAATGGGGTGTCTGCGCGATGCGACAACTTTCAAAACAGTCTTTATGGATATATTCCTTGTCCGCCTGAAATAAAGTCGTCTGACCATATAATGTGTTACAATAGCGGTATTGTACAACAATACATTCATTATTAAAATAGGCTAATATAGACAATAAAAACAATAACACGCACACATACACTGTTTCGTTTCCTCGACAGGAGCACGGAATGCAACATTCTGTTTGCAATCTGCTTGCTTCAAAATGGTTGCATGCTGTCAGTCTTTCACCGGTGATGTCTGGTAAACAACTCCGCTTTTGCAAGCGTGCGTTTTACGGTTATATGCCACATTTCCGCAACATCTCACGGCGTACGACCTCTTATGCGGGACTTGTTTGCAGCATATGATTTCATCTTTTGGGTACCATTTTCCTCCGCATTCTGAAAACAGGAAGTATATCTACATTAACATATGCAATGTTGTTCTTGACTGATATGACACATCTGTCATGTTTTGTTTTATAAATACACTAACCTGGTCTCAAAAATTGTGTTGCCATGTTTAATACACCATAGTAAGGATAAAAAGATACGTTCTTTTAAAGCGCCGTATCCAGACCTTTGGATTGTTAATCGAGTTTTACACTACACACACTGGCAGACCTGTTCATTCCAAGGCTACCTCTACTTTTCTGGGAAGCATTTAGCCAGGCAGCATTTACATTACTACGGCTGACTAAACTGCGGCAACGTAGGGTGAAATAGAGCCAACGTTTCGAAATGGCAGCTATTGGATCGGCTACGCCACCGAGCTCCACTGGATGTAGGGTCACAGGCAAAGCTCAATGTAATAATAAAACAGTCAGCCGTTTGTACAGGTGAATGATCTGTGATAAAGTACAGTAAGCAAAATTGTCAGCAACGGTGCAACTCGAATCGTCGTCTCCTCGATAATGAGTCTGACATTACGCACATAATGAGTCTGACATTACGCACATAATGAGTCTGACATTACGCACATAATGAGTCTGACATTACGCACATAATGAGTCTGACTTTACGCACATACGCCGCAAAATGGAGTTTGTGTTGGAAACACTCTTAATTTAGTCCCTTCTTTCAGTAGTGAAGGGAAAAGAGTAGATGCTTTGCAATACAAAATGATCTCCATAGTACTGCTGAAATGGAACAATGAATGTGGTAGTAGTGTGGTAATACAACATAAACGTTATTAGTTAATGAAAATATGTAGCACAGTATATGTGGTCGTTTTACTGTAGTTTAACCGATGTATGTATTTGGTGTCCATTTTGAGAAAGTTACCTAATCAGATGCATTTATTCTTATGCTATATTAAATCGTTTAACTTTGAAAATACACTCACAGCGATGTCGATGTAAACATACATTAACGTAATATATATAACGTAGTATTACCTTTGACGACGAAAAATCCATATGAACACATTGCAAACACTGACGCGTATAGAAGAATCAAATATGCAACACGACAATTGCCAGGCATCATAGTGTAGTTTTAACAACGAAACTATCTCGCTAGGTTAAATTACTGGGTCGACTAGAACTATGAGACAAACGAAGTGCCCGTGGTTGTCGTGGTTTTATAATTTCTATTACTGAGCGAGGTCAACGACTTTGCAAAGCACATAAACAAAAATACAAGTGACTATCTAGATATATTGTGTTTGCGAATTATCCGCTGCTGGACCGCTTTGTCGTAAACAAGCTAGTGAGTCAATGCCAACATTTTATTTGACATATCGAAGGTGTACACTACAGACTGCACGTATTGGCTCAGTGTAGATAGTTCTATTTGATATCTGATATCTGAACACTTGCACTGGCGGAGGGAGAAGAGAAGCTACAGGTAGCAGATAGTAACTCGGTTCGGAGAATATGTGAAAGTGAAATAAGAAGACAGAAGGAAGATGGGGGAAATAAAACAAGATATATGAAAGAAGAAACTCCTGAAAATAAAGTTAGTGTGGAGCAAGACTGCGATGGGTAAGACACATACAGAGAATGAAGGACGTATTTACGAAGAGGGCATAGACAACAGAATAAGGCGGTAGATGGAGAAGAGGAAGACTGACATTAAGTTT
>SDWI01002442.1:4409-31845 GCA_009193005.1 Lamellibrachia luymesi
AAAAAAAATTACATCGCTTACGATGTGTGGAAGAGGGGCGGTGGAGGTCAAAGCAAGATACAAGCGAATTCAAAACAATACAACTTACTTCGGTAATTTTGTAATTTTCAAGCCCGGTGTGAACTGCATGGACTTTTTATTCCATGATGCCCTGCAGTGGACGCTTCCACATGCGTGGCATAGGGGTGTTAGGATGCAACCGGGTTTGGATCATAGCACCATCCATCACAAGACATAAAATTACTTGTTTCTATGCCATAAGTTGTCATTTCTGTCCGCGCTGCAAATGTAATCACTGAAATTCAAAATGTTTTCAGTTGTGTAAGATGCACCGTGGAAATAACTATTTCATGTCCTTTGCGTCAAATCCAAGAATAACAGTTTGTGACAAAACCGTCTACATAGTCGTCGTTGACTTTTACAACAAACGTTCGACGCCATGGAATGACAATTAAGGACGTTGGGCATTGCTGCAGAAGTATAGTTGCCGTGAACGATTTTTTGGAATGATCGAGACTATGTAGTCAGCTAAGATTGAATTGGAGAAGCGCATAAACAAGGCATCATGTACTTTTGGTCGGCTACACAAGCATTTGTGGATGATACTCACACCGGCCGTCTCTACATGGAATTTGATAATAGTTAACATGTTAGATCAGTGGTCCGCAAACTCTGGCCCGCGGGCCAAATTTGGCCCGCGGCCCGCTTTCAACTAGCCCGCGTAACCGTGCCAGCAATATAATTTTTTTCAGTACCAATTTTACTGTTGTTCTATGAGCACTAAATAACGCGTTTCCTGATGTTTTTTAATACAATTATGCCAACTGTTTCAACTTTACAAAACAGCCGTAGAGCTTACACAAATTTGAAATATTATGAAGCATTAATTTTGTTGTTCACTTAATGGCAATTCGCCAGAGTAAACTTCGTACACATTTAATAGTAACAACCTTCACCTTTGCAGTGATGTTCGCTAGGCGGCGCTACTGTTAATATAGCAGAAGCTAACGCTCGATTCCCAGAAACCCGGATGAAACATCGCTCAATAACAAGTCATCTTCGACACAGCTAACATTGAATTTGTGAATCTCAGGACTATGGCGTATATCGAAAAATAACGTCGTTTTGATTATTCCGGAAACAGAGCGTTTGACGCTGCCTGGGAGCATGAATACTTCTTTTGCTATCGCGAACATGACCAAAAAGCGATGTGTTTGATCTGCAGAGAAAGCGTTGCTGATTTGAAACGCTATAACGTGAAACGGCATTACGATTCGAAGCATAAAAAGTGCTTTGACGGTGCATATGTGGGAAAAGACGAACGCATGAAGGAGTTCAAGAAACGATTTGATGCATACTTGGGCTAGACGAAGAGAGTATCTGTGTTTACAGACACTTCAAGCCATGTTAATGAAGCCAGTTATCGCATATGTTACTTATTCGCTCAACACCAGGTGCCGCTTACTCACGCAGAATTATTCAAGAAGGTTTTCATGGCCAGTACCGAAGTTCTGTTCGTTGGTTTTCAGAACAAAGATAAGATCGTACAACAGATTAGGAAACTGCCACTTGCACCCGACACATGTGCCCGTCGATGTGATGAGTTGAGCGGTGACATTTTCACGCAGCTGATGACTAAGTTGCGAGCCTGTCTTGATTTTTCACTTGCTCTCGACGAAAGCACTGACAAAAGTGACACGGCACAGCTGATGGTATCTGTGCGGTATTTCAACGAAGGTGTATCAAAAGACTTCCTGTGCCTGATCCCATTGAAGGGCACAACGACAGCGCGGGACGTTTGCAGTGCGCTATTGAAGTTCGGCGAAGAAAATGATTTGACGTGGGAAAATTTGGTTTCTCTGTGTACAGACGGCGCGCCCAGCATGCTTGGTCGTCAAGCTGGATTCGTTGTGTTGTTCCGTCAAGAAATCGGAAAGCCGAATCTGATATCCTACCACTGCATAATTCACCAGCAAGCATTGTGTGCGAAAGCAGGCTGTGGTCTGCAGGATACGATGAAAACTGTTGTAGAGAGCGTGAACCTTAACCGCGCACGTTCTCTCAACCACAGGAGGTTCCAAAATCACTTGGCTACACTTGATGATGCAGAATTCGGCGATGTGCTCTTCTACAACAGTGTCCGTTGGCTGAGTCGAAGCGCATTTCTTGAGAGATTTGCTGTACTGCTTCCTCACATCGTGAGTTTTCTCAAAGAAATTGATCACCCAGTTGCCCATCTGGAAGATGACAGGTTTCGTGTACGACTCTGCGTTCTGACAGACATTTTCGGACACCTAAATAAGCTAGGACGGCACAAGTTGCTGTGTAATTTGTACGAAGCGGTGAAGGGCTTCGAGAACAAGGTGACACTTTTCAAAGTTCATGCAGAAGGCGGCAATTTTCTGCATTTCAAGTTCACCAGAGAATTCTGTGGCGAAGACGATGAACGTATCGCAGACGCCAAGCGGGCACTTGCTGATGTGCTTAATAGCCTGGAGACAGCATTCATCGGATGATTCGCTGACTTCGCTGCTATCGAACACGTTTGCTGCTTCTTTGCAAGCCCTTTTACTGCGGAGCCAGCTATTTGCCAAACATTGTCGCAAACGTTTGCAGTCGACGAAGAAGCGTTGCAGGACAATTTCATCGATTTCAAGGTGGTGCCAGGAATAAAAAATTAGTTTAATGTTGCGAAAGACGATCTCGTGCTTTTCTGGGCAACGCAAGTGCCTGTGCGATTTCCAGTGCTGATCGAAGCAGCACAGAAATGTTTGGTGCCTTTCACATGGTCATGTGAATCAGGATTCTCAGCCATGAATCACACAAAGAACAACCTCCGGTGCCGACTCAAGGACACACGTTTGAGGGATCTTCTGCGACTCTCAATCTCTCCGCTCTGTTCGGTCAGTTGTCGAAGAATATGCAGCACAATCCTTCGCATTGACTGCATTCATTAGATGTGCTGACTTCTCTTGCGTTGTTTCGAAAATGCTTCCATGTTCTACTTGTACAGTACCATATTTTTAGCCTGGCAAAGCAGATAATAAAAGCAATATTTGTGCACTGTGCTTTTTTGTGCTTAAAAGCTTTGGTCCGCCTTAACATTGCACTCCAAATGTTGGCCCTCTTCCAAAAACGTTTGCTGACCCTTGTGTTAGATAATACATTTCACAATTTTGACGTTGCTGCTTTTATCACATTCGAGACTTTCGTCCTAATCATCGGTAAATGTATTTTATTGTTGTTGTCAACACTATTGCAACTACTCTTGTTAGCAGAATTCTTGATTATTGCAATTCTCTTTATCATATTATTGCTATGAAGCACATCTTGAAACTTCAGCTTCAATATGTTTTAGCAATGGTAGCTACCCTGTCTTCTGGGTTATCTCACTCATTACCAAATCTTAAATTGGCTGCCTGTCCTATATCGCATTATTTAAAAGATCTATACAATTACCCAACAAGCACTTTCATCCAAGCAACTAGCATATTTATTTTCAATGTTCACTCCTGCAAAACAACCCAGACAGCTTCGATCATTTAATTATAATATACCTTTTGTTCCAGGTGTTAACACAAAGGTCGGAATTAAAGCTTTTTCATTTGCTGCACAGACTCTTTGGGAATATTTCATGTTAGTGTTAAGTCTGTAGGAAATATAGCAACCTTTCGCCGTAAAATAAAACCCACCAGCTTACACTTGCTCATCCTCCATTGGTAACAAACGTCAAAATCCAACTGATTACAAATCGAACTATTTATCGATTATGATCAGCCACTATCGTTTCGTTGCGCTGCCGATATTGCGTCTCCCGAGGATCTTAGCGCAATATTTTATTTAAAGTATTTAATATATTATTATCACTACGAAATGTGTGGTGCATAAAATAATAGTACTTTCCACGCTACTCTGTGGAGCATATAATTTGTACCTAAAACATGTCAGGATAATTCAGCCTTGCTGGTGATAAATGTTTATACCATGGAGTACTCGCAATACTCAAAAAGGATATTCTCAAATGAGCAAGCACCCCGAGCAACTATATCTAAGATAGACAAGTCAAGTGGCTTGAATAGATGAAAATAGACTTCCAAAAGTAAAATTGTTCTTCAAACTGTCGGAAAGTAATAGAAGCCGATGCCGCCTCCCATGTAGATTCGTAGATGTAATAATGCAAACATTGAATAAAAGAATCATGCACTTCGGCTAGTGATACTCACTTGCATAAGAACAAATCTCATCTCAATCTCCCTCTCACACCACCGCTCTCTCTTCCTCTCGCTCCTCATCACCCTCTTCCTCTCACATCCGTCGACCTCCTCTCTCCCGCCGCCTCCCTTCCTCCCCGAACGCGTGCACGCACGAACGCGTGCACGCACGCACGCACGCACGTGATGCACTACATTCACATGAAATGCCGGACGTGCAGTGGCATTGGACAATGGGTATCGTCCAAATTAAAAGCAATAATATAAGCCTATGGTTGTAGGTTTACCAATTAAGTGACAATCAGAGTTAACCTCACAAACACACACACACACACACACACACGNCATAATGCAGTGTTTTAAATTCTCAAACGCTTTTGTCTGTCCTTGCTTACAGTTCTCAATTAAGTCAGAAGACGCGTCTACCATATTGAAAGATAAAGATGCTGACAAGTGGATATATACAAAAGTGTTTGCACTGTTTAAGAAAGGAGATCGATCAGTGTATGGGAATGACATAGGTATGCCACTCCTCTTAGTAGCTGCAAAAGCGTTTCTCAATCGTTTTACAAAATAATCACTGAAACTCAAAATGCTTTCAGATATGGAATATGCACCGTAGAAATAACAATGTTGTTTCCTCTGCGTCAAATCCAAGAATAAAGTATGTAACAAAACCGTCTACGTAGGCGTCGTTGACTTAAAATAAACATTCGACGTTGTGGGAAGATTCGGAAATTTGTTCGGAAATTTTATTGCCCTAAAAGATGTGTAGTAATGATCGACGCTCAGTTTTCATGCATGATGGAATTGGAGAGACGCATAAGCAAGACATCATCAACTTTTTGGTCGGCTGCACAAGTATTTGTGAACTATTGCAACTGCTCTTGTTAGTAGTAGATTATTTGATTATTGCAATTCCCTTTATCATAATATTGCTCTCAAGGACGTCTTGAATCATCAACGTATGCAACATTGTTTAACAAGGGTAGATATCCGGTCTCCTCGTTTCTCTCACTCATTACCACATTGCATTGGCTCCCTGTTCTTTAGTATCACTGTTCACACATGAAAGACAGTCCAGGCAGCTTCAATCATCTAATTATAATATACTGTTTGTTCCTAGTGTAAAAAACAAAGGTCAGAATTATTGCGTTTTCATTTGCAGCACCGACTCTTTGCTAGTGTTAACTATGTAGGAAATATAGCAACAAGTAAAACCCACCAGCTTAAACTTACTTATCCTCCATGGCTCACAAGCCGGTCAATCCAACTGATTACAAATGGAAAAGTTTATAAACTGCTTAACCCCTTTTGATTTGGAACTTGGGTCTACCGAGGATCTTAGCGCAATACAAGTATTTTATATATTATTATTATGAAAAGTGTGGTGCATAGAAGAACAGTAGTTTCCACGATGCTCTATGGAGCATATGTACTGTACCGAACACATATTACGATACTTCATGCCTTGCTGGTGATACATTAGTATAACATCGAGTACTCGCGTACCCAAAAAAAATGACCCACTCAAATGTGCAAAAATACCGAGCAATTACATCTAAGATAAACAAGTCAGGTGGCTCGATTAGATGAAAACAGACTTCCAAAAGAACTGTTGTACTTTCAATTGTCGGAAGGTAATAGAAGCTGAGGCCGCCTCACATGTAGATTCAAAGATGTAATAATGTAAATATTGAAGAAAATAATTATAAACGTCAGCTAGTGATACTCACTTGCCGAAGAAAGACAAAACCAACGTGAAACAAGTGAGCAGTAATATTCGCAAGCGAGACTGACAGCGAGAAATATGATATTGTCCCTATTAATGTGTCAAGCATAGACAACAATGCAGTGGTCTCCATCGCTAGCGGTAAAACAATACATTATAATGGTAACTGTTATGTAGAGAATAAAGCTAGTGAAGTGGTAACGAAATACATGTAATTAAACAAATTTAAGTATATAACGTATTGATGTATAATGCTGGCATGTAAATTAACTTGAAAACTAGCACGAACACATATACAAAACTCAACTAAAACAAAATGGCGTATTGTGAAGTACTTACGCTAACTGGCTGCACAAGAGTGTTATACAGCTAACGGTACATACAGCAATAATATGTTGCAACATGGTTACATCGGTCGACGAGCTTGGAACAGACGCGCTAGCGGACGACAACAACCAGGAATATCACACCAGCTTGAAGACATAACTTACAATGACGTGGAAACTAACTCACTTCGCATCGACTATCTCACAAATGAAGTCGACTGCAAAGCCTGGTCGTATAATGACGCATCCGGTTGATGATGTATGTTATTGATCTCAAATGTATGCCACGCCTATACAACGCATTAATTCAGCAGGTGTGCGTGCGGGAGAGAGTTGTATTTCTAGATTAATGGGGATGTTTTTTGTTGGGAGAGCAGACTAAACAAAATATGGGCGACATGTTTTTTGGCAGAAAAACTGCGAAGAACGATTGACAATAGCATGGGTAGCATTAGTTATTTCAACTAGGTGAGCAGGGAATTCCTAATTATTCATGGAATGCGCAAATCGGAATGACGACACGATTTTGGTGAAAACAAACATCGTTGTTGTGTGCTTGTGCAGGCATTTGTCTGTTTGTTTGAGAAACACAACTACCATGTAAGTTGAAAAATGGGCAACCTGTCCTGGTGCATATATTTGTATAAATACCGTTAGCAAACTGTCAAGACTGGTTTGCAATATTAAGTTGATCAAAAAACCTTTGTTGCTGTTTAATAAGGTTCCAGCATATTAAATACAAGGGAAACATATTCATCAATTCATATTGAAAAAGCATAGTACCAGCCATACTGTTTACAATTTAATACATACAAAAGCGGGGGTAGTAATACACATTTACATTAGTACACAAACAAACAAAACTGTTTGCACCGGAATTTCTTTAATAAAAAAAGCTTGCTGTAGATAATTCTCCAGGAAAATATATATTAATACGGACTGCGCAAGTATAGTATCAGCGATACAAATTACACTTCAATATATACAAGCGATAGGAAGTAATCCCCTTAACATTAATAATCTTTCATAAAAAAGCAGTGGCATTGGACAATGGATATCGTCCAAAATAAAAAACATTCATATAGGCCTATGTATGCAGGTTTACAATCAGTGACAATCATATTTAGCCATATTTATGAACATATAATGCACATGTTATGATATCTATCACATGGGTGATACTTTAGCAGCTATGGTTGCGATCGAGTGATTGTGCTAAGAGAGACATCGAAAAGGCAGAAGTGAACATCCGATAATGGAGAGGATGGCAGAAGATCACAATAGATATAGACGACAAGTGAATCAATGTGGCCCCCACAAACCACGGGACCAAGATAAATACGAAGAGTGTTGTGTATACCAATGATTACCACTTAATATCCCCTTAACTCCATAGACCTATATATCTACGCAGTGTTGCATTTGTCATTTGACTTGGAAATGCCCAACTCTTCGTAACATGCAATGAATTGTTTTAAATTATCAAACGCATTCGCCTGTTTTGCTGAGAGTGTGTACTGAAATGATGACATGTATACTGTATTGAAGTTTGGAGATATGTCCACTGATACCTTTGAAAGAGTAGAACAATCTCCAACTGCTAATTTGCCTACCGAACATAAAAGCGCCTGGCAAATATGGTATTTCCGGGGAACATCTGAAATATGGAGGAATATCACTGCAGGAATCACTGCACAACTTGATCGGGAATGTTACATGCCTCACAATAGTGGACAATCGCAACGTGGATTGCACGGTTTAAGAAAGACTTCGATCAGTGTATGGGAACGATGTACGTATACCACTCCTCTTAGTAGCTGCAACAATATTTGCAAGCATAATCATTGAATCACAAAGTGGTTTTAGATTTGGAAGATGCACCGAGGAAATAACTATTGTATGTCCCTTGCTTCAAATAAGAATAAAGGTATGTAACAAAACCCTCTACGTAATCGTCATTGACTTTTACAAAAAAAGGTTCGACGCCGAGGGAAGAAAATGACAGTATTGCTGTGGAAATATGGTTGCCCTAAAGGATTTGTAGAAATGACCGAGGCTCTGTATTCAGGTATGATGGAATTGGAGAAGCGCAGAAGCAAGGCATCTTCAACTTTTGGTCGGCTGCACATGTATCTGTGGATGAGATTGACACCGGCCGTCTCAGCACGGACTTTAAGAGTCACCTTTGATAATAATTAAAATGCTAGATAGTATATTTCGCAATCGTGTCGTTGCTGCTTTTAACATTTTCGTGATCTTCGTCGTTTTCACCAGTATATGCATTTTCCTATGGTCAAAACTATAGCAACTGCTCCTGTTAGAAGTAGACTTGATCATTGCAATTCCACTAATCATAATATTGCTATCAAGGACATCTTGAAACTTCAACGTGTTCAAAATTTTTTAGCAAGGGTAGGTACCTAGTCTCCTCCTTTATCGCACCCGTTTCCACTTCATAAATAATTGCATTGGCTACCTGCCCGATATCACATTATTTTTAAGATCTGTACAATTACCTATCAAGCACTTTCATCCAAGCAACCAGGATATTTACATTCACTGCTCACTCTTGCAAGACAACCCAGACAGCTTCGATCATATAATTATGATATACTTTTTGTTCCAAATATTAAGACAAATTCCGGAATTAGAGCGGTTCAGTGGCTGCACCGACTCTGTGGAGTGCACTCCCTGTTAATGTTAACTCTGTCCGAAATATAGCCACATTTTGCCGTAGAAGCGAAAACCCTCCTGCTTAAATGTTCTTATCCTCCGTAGCTCCCCAGTGTCCCAATCCAATTGTTTACAACTGGAACTGCTTATCGATTATGAACTGCTTAACCCCGTTTGTTTTGTGGCGCTGCCGAATTTGGGTGTCCCGAGGATCTTAGCGCAATATACGTATTGTGCATATTCTTATTGTTAAATATTTGGTGCATATAAAAATCGTAGTTTCCTGTATATGATACCAAATGTATGTTACCCACCCATGTTGTAGTTCAAAACCGGCCGCCGCTGTTTCGCTTAGATAAAGCTCATCACAGATAAACGGGTTAGCTCTCCCAACAAAAGCATCCATACAAACATATGAATTCAAATCTCTCTCGCACGCATTGCTGCTGAACTAGTGCGTTGAATATACGAGTTTCAAATGACAAAAAGTCCTGAATGAGTATTTAAGCTCTGTCTTTAACAAATAATATATCAGCTCACTTCCAGTTCATGTTACTAAATTTGAGATCAGATCGTTTAAGACAGCTATTTGTAACTCCTGAAATGATAGCAACGGAAATTGAGAAGATGAAAGACACAAAATCACCTGGAGTTTATTGAGTATCACCAAAGGAAATTGTTGAGCAAATGAATACAACTCTTACAAAAGTGTTTAACTTGTCTCTAGAAAAAGGAGTAGTGCCTTCAAAATGGAAATAAGCAAACAGTGCTCCGATGTTTGGGATCAAGGAACAAATCAGAAAATCATAGACCAGTGTACTTAACATCAGTTGTAGGCAATTTACTAGAAACATTAATTAGAGACGACATGGAGGAATTCTTGTGAAACACAAATTAATATATATATATATATATATANNNNTATATATATATATATATATATTAGCTTTTGCACTTATAGCTGGTTGGAACAACCCTGATTACAGAATAAACATCGTCAATGCCACCTTGTTCGTAAAGAAGGCCACTCTGAATCCGACCGTGCAGATGGTGCACATTAAGGCTCTAGAGAAGAGCACGGTCAAGTATCCGATGCGGTCCGTCGACTGCAAGGTGTACTCCATTCCCGCAGGTGCTCTGTCGCACACGCAAGAGAATCTTTTCCACGGCACTCTGTCGAAACGTATCGTGCTGTGCTGCATCGATAAAGATGCGTACAACTGTGTGTACACCAAGAATCCGTTTCACGCCAAGAACAACGCCATCACCTTCCACACAGGGACGGGCGACAGATACCCTCCAAACCTTTCCAGCCGAATTTCGAAGACGACCTCTTCGTCAGGAGCTATATGAGTCTGTTCTCCTCGACCGGCAAGGTGTGGCAGGACGAGGGGAACGGACTGACTCGCAGCGACTACCGACATGGTAGTGGTTCTTCGGTTTTGACCTGACCCCCCGACCAGTGCGATGGTCCCTGCTTCCATCTGGTACAAAAGGGCAACCTGCGCATAGAGATGCATTTCTGCGACGCGCTGCCGAACACCGTGAAAGTCATAGCCTACGCCGAGTTCGAGTCCGTATTGGAAATAGACAAGAACCGCAACATCATCTACGACTACTGAGATGGACACCATGCAGATCGCTAGACTACTGGCGAGGGACACGCGCACCAGATCGATCTTTCGCGGTGTCGTACCCAAAGACGGACTGCCTACAACGATAGACGCTCTGCCTGCGGCCTTCATGTGCAACACCGAAGACGGCGACGAACCGGGTGAACATTGGATAGCGCTGTACCTGCACGACGGACCCGACGATTACTTCTACTCGTACGGTCTGCCGCCACGACACGCGGCGTTCCGCACCTTCCTGAACGAACATTGTTCCGAGTGGACTCATAATAGCAAAATACTTCAGGGTCCTCTGTCTAACGTTTGTGGACAATATTGTGTAGCTGATGTATTGCTTCGTTATAACGGCTTTCCGATGAGAACTTTTGTTAACATGTTCTGCACCGATCTATAAGCTAACGATTGCCGCCTGTTTGATTGGCTTAAACAGCTGCGACAAGGTAGACGGTATTATCGCACATCGTACATCGATTGAGCCTCTGGCGAGGTGGACGCACCACCCCTAAGCTCACGACCTCTGGCGTGATGGTCAACATCCGCAAGTCGCCTCATCATCATCACCCTCAAGCCTCTGGCGAGGTGGAGACACTCCTAAGCTCGCGACCTCTGGCGCGATGGTCATCATCCGCAAGTCATGTCATCATCATAATAGTCGTAGTGATATTACACGCTGCCCTTGTTGTATCATCATGCTGCTTGTGTTGATCAATAAAATACGTGTGCACTCGTACCATACCGTGTTGTGTTGGTTTCTCGTTTCCTCATTAGCTCCTTTGAGCGTTAATAATAATCCTGTTAATGACCGCTGCGTAGGGGTCACTACGTTAGGGTCAGGGTCAGGGTTCACTGCAGTCGACAGTGGAGTAGTGACCCTTCTCGAGTGCATGGCTCAGTGAACGCATTCAGCGGCGTATATAGGCCCAGTGGAGTAGTCACCCGTCTCGAGTACATGGTTGAGTGAACGCATTCAGTGGCATATATAGGCCCAGTGGAGTAGTGACCCGTCTCGAGTGTATGGTTCAGTGAACGCATTCAGTGGCGTATATAGGCCCAGTGGAGTAGTGACCCGTCCGAATGCATGGTTCAATGAACGCATTCAGTGGCGTATATAGGCCCAGTGGAGTAGTGACCCGTCTCGAGTACATGGTTGAGTGAACGCATCCAGTGGCGTATATAGGCCCAGTGGAGTAGTGACCCGTCTCGAGTACATGGTTCAGTGAACGCATTCAGTGGCGTATATAGGCCCAGTGGAGTAGTGACCCGTCTCGAGTACATGGTTCAGTGAACGCATTCAGTGGCGTATATAGGTCCAGTGGAGTAGTGACCCGTCTCGAATGCATGGTTCAATGAACGCATTCAGTGGCGTATATAGGCCCGGTGGGTAGTGACCCGTCTCGAGTACATGGTTCAGTGAACGCATTCAGTGGCGTATATAGGCCCGGTGGGTAGTGACCCGTCTCGAGTACATGGTTCAGTGAACGCATTCAGTGGTGTATATAGGCCCAGTGGAGTAGTGACCCGTCTCGAGTACATGGTTCAGTGAACGCATTCAGTGGTGTATATATGCTCAGTGGAGTAGTGACCCGTCTCGAGTATATGGTTCAGTGAACGCATTCAGTGGCGTATATAGGCCCAGTGGAATAGTGACCCGTCTCGAGTACATGGTTGAGTGAACGCATTCAGTGGCATATGTAAGCCCAGTGGAGTAGTGACTCGTCTCGAGTACATGGTTCAGTGAACGCATTCAGTGGCGTATATAGGCCCAGTGGAGTAGTCACCCGTCTCGAGTACATGATTCAGTGAACGCATTCAGTGGCGTATATAGGCCCAGTGGAGTAGTGACCCGTCTCGAGTACATGGTTCAGTGAACGCATTCAGTGGCGTATATAAGCCCAGTGGCGTAGTGACCCGGGTCAGGGGATGCACTCGCACCCGACGCTTGATCTGGGGGTGTGGGGGGGGAGGGCGCCAAATCGTTTGCGTGTTGTAGTAAGTTGTCATGCTGCGTATTTGTTATTAGCTACGTTATAAAAAAGTTAATTCATGATTAATTTGGGCCTGTAGTTCGCTAGGGTTCAATAGGCGGCGCTGGCAGTTTTATGTTCACGCAACTGAGGATTAGCATAATAATCTGTTTGTTGGGTTATATGTCCTGCGTGATGTCACCGATATTTGCTTCGAGAATCTAATATGTAGAGAACACCGGGGTTATTTGTTTTGTAGTAGTTTTCAGTTCAAGTCACTTTTTGTGAAAAGTATGTTAGATGCATTATTTATGTCAACGTATGCATTAAATGTATTATTCGTGTTAATAAAATATACCAAGCCATTGATATTCCATATTAAAGTTAGGTAGATATGTGAAGTTTTCCAGACGCGGTCGACTGTAACAACTAGCCCCGTAAGCGGGGCAAGTTGTTACATCATACAGCAAAGAACGCGTGGATCGCAAAGCAAGTGTCACTCGTACATATTACAGTTATTACATTAATTTGATTATACACACATAAACATCTTACACACAGTGTGCAGAACAATGTAGGTGTTCACAGCTTGATATATTAAGCTTTTCATTTTTATTTACCAAAATTCCTCGAATTCTTGCATAACAAACATTAGAAACACATACGCACTCACGCACACGCACACGGACATCCACATTTCAATTAGTCGTGCATTATTAATTTTATAATTGCTCAAATAGGGTTGTGCCATACAATTTTTACAAGATTGCCATCCAAGACAAAACACCGAAGTGGCAAGTGGACAAGGAAGCCATTGGCTTATCGAGAGTCCAATAATGTTTCATCTATGTGTAACCCACCCTTCTGAGATATGTGTTAATTTTGTTTGGCGCTGCTAGCGTTTACTGCCCTTGTTTTAAACCAGTAGGGGACACCGAGGCACAGTGGATCTCGGTGAATAAGAGGCTATATTTAGAGATTCATTCCATGATGATAATATCACCAGTTTGACGCCAACAGATAATACATTCAGCCATTTTGGATTGAAAGCAGCGGCCACTGGCAGCGCATAAAAGGTGAGCTAAAGTATGTATTTCAGCCACCAAAGTAAATTTTTCATACTGGATGACAATTGCCATATGTTGTGGATACTGAAGGATACAAAATGAATGCCATATCCACTAAATAATGCCAACTACTGACAAAGTAAATAGCATGTGCACGATACTCGAAAATTCGTTATATTCCATAATATAGATGGTCTTATGTTAATTAACCATGCTTGGGGCACAGTGGATCGGAGCGGGGTGGCTACTTCTTTGGGCCCCTAATTTGTTTTAATTGTTTATGTTATTATTATTATCAACTCACTGGCTTAATGTAGGCATACCTTGAAAAGAAAATGAATAACCACTTTGCAATACGTTAACTTAAAATATCTTGATTTATTGTAGGTTTTTATTTTTTACATAATTAATACTCGCCGGTTTTATACATACTAAAACGATAGGCATTATATCTTTATGATTGCAATTTTAATATGGTTCGAAACAGGAAAAAAGAACGTGAAATCGGAAATATATAAAATGTGTGACATAACGTTTTCTACACTGCCTCGTTAGGTAGAAAAAGTAATGGCAGCCGGAGATAACAGGGACATCAGATATGAACCATAAAATAGCAGTCGTCAAGTGTCCATTGCAGAAGAGGAGGTCATGTTGGGGGAATATTTTATTAAAACCTCCAAAATCAAAATGCAATAAGGCCTCAGCTTAAATGATGCCAGAAAGCTAGCGTATCAGTTTGCGCAATTCAACAAGAAAATATGTCCTGAATCTTGGTCAGAGCACGAATCTGCTGGCGAGGATTGGTTATCAGGTTTCATGATGCGTTTCCTGTCCCTGCATCGACCAGAGGCAACCAGCCTATCTAAAGCAAACAGTTTCAACAAGCATAATGAAATTGCATGTTTCGATATTGTGATCCAAAGACACAATTTGGTCCAGCAGATGTATTTAATGCAGATGAAACTGGTTGATCCAAAGACATTGGCAATTCCAAAACATTGGCAATTCCAAAATCATGTCTCGCCGAAATGAGAAACAAGTTGGCAAAATAACATCCGGTGAACTGTTGGTGTAGTCCATGCGTCTAGATGGATGAAAGCAGAGAACTTTGTTATATTTATGAAGCATTTCATAAAAACCACAACGTGTTCAAAGAAGCACCCTGTTCTTCTGCTTCTAGATAACCACGACAGCTACATTTCTGTCGAAACCCTATATCTTGCCATATAAAATGGGGTGACATTGCGGCCATAAGTTGCAGCCGTTGATAGACCAGTGTACCGCCCATTCAAGGCTTGCTGCAGTGCTGCTGCAAGTGCCTTCACGGTTAATCAACAAGGGAAACAACTCACAATCTAAGAGATTGCTCAGATTGTTGGCAATGAGCTCCACTTACGTTCGCACCAAGGAATATTACTTCGTGCTTCAAAGTCGCTGGAATATGGCCTTTTGATAGACATGTTTTCGGCGAGGACGAATTTCTATCTTCTTACGTGACCGGTCGTCCTGACCCCGCTACCGAAGCGGCTGCACCTCGACCTGATGCGGCTACAACTCGACCTGAAGCGGCTGCACCTCGACTTGATGCGGCTACACCTCGACCTGATGCGGCTGCACCTCGATCTGATGCGGCTGCACCTCGACCTGATGCGGCTACAACTCTACCTGATGCGGCTACAACTCGACCTGATGCGGCTACACCTCGACCTGATGCGGCTACACCTCGACTTGATGCGGCTACACCTCGACATGGTGGCCACAAGAATGCAGAGGTAATCTTCCCGAAAGCACCTGCACGGAAAACACAAGGGGCAGAAGAAAAGCTGAAACTAAAATATTAACAGATACACCAATTAAGGATCACATCCAACAGGTAACAGAGCAAATAAATGCAAAGAAAAAGACAGGAGCAAAGATATGAAGTTGGAAGTCGGTATGGCTAGCAAGAGAACAACTTCTAAACGTAAGTTGCCCTTGAATTATTCAGATACCAGATGAGGATATATCACTTTGTTGAACGCAACAACAATCAGAAGAACTGGAAGACCTTGGCGTACCTGATCCTGGGAAGACCTTGGCGTACCTGATCCAGAGAAGACCTTGGCGTACCTGATCCATGGAAGACCTGATCATGAGAGAGGGTGGTATTGTTTTAACAACATTTGCTACAAAGTAAACAATGATAGTGTACATTGGTCAAAAACAAGGAAGTCGAAGAATGATGAATGAGAAAATTAATATGAGGTAAAATTATTGCGTCTTGAAAAACCCAAACATTTAATATTAACGTTCCCCACTGTTAATGATGTCTTAGATGTTGTGTTTGAAGACATTTGGGGGAACTACCAAAGTCAGCACACAACGGGGTCACTCTTAGAGCAGCACTCCAAATTTCTGATTGACAACATTGACATCCTGTGTTAGTTCATGCATATGAGAAACCAGCAGAGTGAAATTTACAAAATGTAGCTCTCCTCGGAGTGGCACCAAGAGAGCAAAAGACAATGCCTACGGCGATGAGTTGTTGTAATTAAATGTCGAGTTATTTTTAATATTTCTACGATGAGTTTTTCTAATTAAATGTCGAGTTATTCTAAATGGTTCTACGATGAGTTGTTGTAATTAAATTTCGAGTTATTCTAAATGGTTCTACGACGAGTTGTTCTAATTAAACACCAAATAGCAGGTTAGCACCTGTGGTATTTGTATCTAGACCTCTAACCAGCAATACTCCATGACATACTTAGTACCAATAACATACATAGCTTTATAATCTTTTTAAACACTGTGTTTCCATGTTGGAAACACAATCAAATGAACCCTAAGTTCCAATAACACTGTAAACAATCCACCAACACACACACACACACACACACACACACACACACACACACACACACACTTCAAACTGTGTGTCTGAGCACCGGCTCAGTGCAACCAAATCCTGCATTTTACAGGGTGTCATCTGCACTTGTAAATGAACAAGCAATCAAAATATAATACTGCAAGGCACTGCACAAACAAGACTACCGTTAATTGGTATACACCCAATTATCAGTTATANAGACACTAAAAGCCGTTGGTCCAAACTCCTGCGTTAGCTCAATATTGGGCTGTTTGGAGTATAACTACATGAGACAAACAAGACTACCATTAATTGGTATACACCCAATTATCAGTTATAAATTAATAATGGCGTCACCAGAAATATACTAAGATATCAATTTAAAAGATCCAACCAAACACTTTATCCCTGTTTAAACGTTACTATCTAGTGTGGCCCCAGCTTGCTATCAAGCACTTGTCCCTTGGGAATAGTTCACACACCCTACCCAGCCAGTGCCACAGGGTGATTAATGAAGACAACGTCAAAGAGAGTGAGAGTGCTCCAGTCTGATGCTGGCTTAACTGCACATAATGTTATATAATTATGGTACCTGCACAGTCCCTGCATAATGTATTTTGTCGATCATAATACATTAACTATTCAACAGCACTAAACAATAATAAACTTAACTTTCTAACCTGTTCTACCCGCTACTGGCTACAAGCGTTCAAAATGTCATTAAGCCCTAGCTGTTAACATACAGCTGGTGGGAACATTCCTCCCTAAGGTCCAGACAGTTCAGTTGCTCCCCATCTTCTTAGCACATCAGTAATCAAAATCAGTAATTTTAACTATACATGTAAATACATTTACATAGAAAGATGGACAATTCTCTAGTAGACATTATGGTACCATTATAAATTTAAAGCTAATGCTCATTTTCTAAGGTATAACATAGTATTTAGAAACTTACCAAAACAGGATTGTTGTTGTCTTGTTGACAGTGGGATCAAGCCTGGTCCATTGGGACACAGCCCCTCCCCTGACCACACCTGACCCCTGTCTCTTGTTAACAGTGGGATCAAGCCTGGCCCGCTGGCACACAGCCCCTCCCCTGAACACACGTGACCCCTGTCTCTTGTTGACAGTGGAATCAAGACTGGCCCACTGGGACACAGCCCCTCCCCTAACCACACGTGACCCCTGTCTCTTGTTGACAGTGGGATCAGGCCTGGCCCACTGGGACACAGCCCATCTCCTGACCACACGTGACCCTGTCTCTTGTTGACAGTGGGATCAAGCCCGGCCCACTGGGACACAGCCCCTCCCCCTGACCACACACGACCCCTCTCTCTTGTTGACAGTAGGATGAAGCCTGGCCCACTGGGACACAGCCTCTCCCCTTGACCACACGTGACCCCTGTCTCTTGGATAAATTTATATTTAATTAAACAACTTATTTTTCTCAGTAATATGACCAGCAACCTACACAGTAGATGCAATTAACTATAGGAGAAATAGTTATAATAATAATAATAACTAATTAACTAGATTCTCCATAGAATCCATTAGATTAAACAGGGTGCTGCCACATCGTAGCAAGTAATGACACCATCAATCCTGGTCTCCTCTTGTATCCTCGCGTGACCCTTGCTGGGTGACCGGTGGGGTGACTGGTGGGTGACTGGTGGGGTGACTGGTGGGGTGACTGGTGGGTGACTGGAGGGGCGACTGGTGGGTGACTGGTGGGGTGACTGGTGGGTGACCGGTGGGGTGACTGGTGGGTGACTGGTGGGGCGACTGGTGGGGCAACTAAACTTCAGTCTTTTCCAGACAGTGTACACAATAAATGTCACACTGAAGAAATGGGGCACAACTCTCAACATTATTAAAGAACCCAAACCATACTTAATTAGTCAGAAATTTGATAGGGCAAATATAAATTACTAATTGTTCAGTATCCCTGCCGGTTACATACCCACATGATTAAATAGTTGCTATCTCATGAGCAACTGAACAAATATAACCAAACGTTTGTAATAGTGATCTGCATATGATTATTGTTAGCTGTTGTTGCCTGCGACTGCAACCAAGCTGTCTGCAACATGGAGCCTACCTTTGAGCTCAACTCAGCTCCTAGGGTTGACATAGCTTCACTCAATTCGCCAAACGATGGTTGTACCGATACCTCTGTCATCCGAAGAGAAGCAGATTTGCAGATTTGCTCATACAATATTTACATGCCAATACAGTTCTATCCGAGGAATTTGATAACATTTTAAAAGTTACAGATATTTGTTAAAATTAATTATTTTATGGCAGGCTTTTGATTTAAGTTGGCTCTACAAAAAGATCTCTAGCTGAAGCTATATTACTTTTCTCTACATCTCCCCATTAACAGTTACATGTACACACGAACAAAATATAGATTCTTAGATCTAATGGCCCCAGAGATCCACTTGGCTGCAAGATGCCAGCCCCAAATGTTTACTTTAAACAGAGATTTTCAGAAACCAAGATTAGCCATCAACTTATCACCCTACCGGAGAACATTCTATTGTCTATGCCTTCCCTCCAATTCACAAGTGCCTGAATGACCAGCCCACCCCAGTGGTACAGGGCATTTGTGTCCGTCATGTTCTCCCTCCCTTTCACACATTCCTTAGCCTGATCTCTCTCAGGCTAGTCGCTGGCATAGTGACTACAAACCTTCTGAAAACACCTGGATAACATGGCTCTGAACTATCCAATAATATCAACTGTTAAACGAGCACTTAATTGGGAGTTAATTAGGAATTTGTCAGTTAAATTAAATTAATCAATTTGGTTAAAGATAATTAATTAAACTGAATTAAATTAACCTTTCTGAAAAAAGTTAATTAATTAAATTAAACTAATTCAGTTAATTCAATTAACAATTGAAATTAATCCATTCCTGGCGTTGAGTCTATAGCTGTGGCGGTAGAACTACAACCTTTTCTTCATTTGTTACATAATCCCTTTTCAACCCAAACCTACCGTCACATTTGTATTGTCAAAGTTACACAAAATAAAATATTTCCTATTTTTTAATCCAGATATACTACCAAACCACAATTTCACCTAAAAAAAACAGCAGAAAAAGAATTAAGTAAATACACCCTAAATAAAAAATTAAACTAGGAGAGGGAACCCCCTTCCACAATTCCTCCTCGCAACTGTGGCTCAAGACCCCCTTGTGCTAGATTTTTATCTACACCATCACATAATGACCAGACCGTGGAAGTCGCAGCTGTCACAGACCGTGGAAGTCCCAGCTGTCACATACCGTGCAGGTCCCACCTGTCACAGCCTAAAGGACAGACGAGTAGAACATCCTCATTGCGCAAACTACAAGACAGGCGAAATGGTGTCAAAGACAGGTAAGAGTAAATGTCAAGTAAAATTTGGATACTCATATTGTGCTGCGAATTTACATTTTCCATTAATGATACAGATAAATGGTTAGTTTCTCATATTAACAAATTCAGAAGTTAAATGGCATATTTGTCTGTCTTCAAAATTGTTATGATCAAATATGTTTACATACTATCCATGCTGATTCAACTAAAAACACCACATTGCCACTGACACAGTTGCAATAAATTCTAAATCTTTTTAAAAAACATTTTTTTACCAAATAAAAAACCTTCACGGTAATAAAATCCACCACTTTACACATGCAGACGATTAATATCTTTGTCACTAAATATATTAATTCACAGAGATCTCGCAGCGGGTTCTTGTAGAACGTTTAGAAAGTAGAAGAACCGGCAGCAAGATCGTTGTGAATTATCACATTTATTGACGAAAATATCTGTATGTGTAAAGTCGTGGATTTTATTACCGTGAAGGTTTTTTATTTGGCTAAAATATGTTTTTTTTTAAGAATTAAAACTTGCAGAAAACGTGTCAGTGGCATTTTAGACCATGCCAATTGTTCAATAGAATGCATGAGCCTTTGTTCAGGTTAGCTGAAGTTTACTGGCACCTGCCAATATTCCAAGGACCCCTAGAGTCGGGTGCAAGTAACATAATCAGCGTCCGCGTCTAACCCAAGGCTATGGATTTAATAATATAAATAAGGGGGGTTTGGGATGGTCGGGGCGACTACCGGACAAACACTGGGAGACGATTGTCATTTCCGTCGCACACTGCCACGGAGCGCCCTGCGAGAACACAGGATATCGCAGTACGCAGCGAAAGCCTTGAAGGTTAGTAACTTGGTTGCTTAAATCAGCCGCCGCCGTCTCAGTAACTCTAACATCCTCGTGGTCCCGCTCTGCTGACTCTAACACCCTCATGGTCCCGCTCTGCTGACTCTAACATCTTCGTGGTCCCGCTCTGCTGACTCTAACACCCTCGTGGTCCCGCTCTGCTGACACTAACATCCTCGTGGTCCCGCTCTGCTGACTCTAACACCCTCGTGGTCCCGCTCTGCTGACTCTAACACCCTCGTGGTCCCGCTCTGCTGACTCTAACATCCTCGTGGTCCCGCTCTGCTGATTCTAACATCCTCGTGTTGCCGAGATCACGCAGCACAGCCGGTGACTGTACATTTTGTCCAAGCAGCGGCAGCAGTGTTGAACGCTCTGTCGTCCAGTGTTACCTACAAAACGTAACTGAACTCCTTTAAATCAGCATTGAAAACACACCTATTTTTTGCGGCATAAGTATAATTAACTGCCAAAACTTTTACCGTGACTTATTTATATTTTATCTCCGTTTATTTATTTATCTTATGCTTTTTAGCTTAACTTATTGATGTGTACGTTTGTCTCCGTTTATTTAATACAATTTGTTTCACCTAATTTATTTTATAATATGATATTATATGTGATTTTAACTATTATATAAAAAGTATTGTTTTTATTACAACGTATTATTTTTAATATATTTTTTTGTATATTTATGTAAAGCGCAGTGAACTGCATTGGATGTGACGTTATATAAAAATAAATATTATTATTATTACCACAGATCTGTGTACGGTTGCTGAATAAGCCGTCGCCGTCTCAGCATATCGCTGAGATACTGTAGACCCGAATGTGTGATAACCAGAGTTCGGGGTACGGTTGCTGAATAAGCCGCCGCCGTCTCAGCATATTGCTGAGATAGTGTATACCCGAATGTGTGATAACCACAGATCGGTGTACGGTTGCTGAATAAGCCGACGCCGTATCAGCACATCGCTGATATATTATAGACCCGAATATGTGATTACCACAGGTCGGTGTCGGATATTCTATATTTGGATATCCCATTTGAAAGAACACACAAGGGCTACGTTTACCTGCTGATTCAGATACAATAACAATTTTACTTTTAGTGAGAAGTTAATTCTCTGGTGGAAGCGAAATATTGGTGAAATGTCAATACAGGGTGATAACACCACAGTGAGCGATAATGTTTATCATGGTGACATGGATGAGAGTCAATGTCAGGACAGCGAGGTGCTGTTACGATTCCACCATAGGGAGCGTAGGCAGTCCATTATCATGTCAAGAGTGGACATGTATATTCAAAAGATTAGTGTAGCAGAGAAGTAGCAGGCATTAGTGACTCTGAGGGATAGAAAGGCTAATCTAGAGGAGAGATTGTCAAAAAATAAAATGGCAACGGGATCAGTTGAGATTGGAGAAGGATCATTTGACATTAGAGAATGATCAGTTGATATGGGAAGAAGATATGTTGTTAACTGCACTTAGCAGATCTGAGCTCGAGAGTTCAGTGTTGGAACTGTTTCCTTGCCCGTACACGTGGCATTTTTTCGTTCTGCAGTATGCTAAAATGTGCATGCTGCAATTCTACCACAACTTCGTCACGCGTCGGTGATGATCGATCCACCTCCCGAAAAGATCACGTGGTGTTACGGAGAATGGCAGAGCGCTTACTCTGAGTTGAATTTACCCGACGTGCAGTTCGAGGAAGTATTACCGAGTTAATCCTTGTTCCATCCAAAGACGAGAAATCTAGTGATCATCGATGATCCCATGGCGGAAACTGACGAACGGGTGACGACCTTGTTCATCAAAAAAGTCATCACAGGAACACATCGTACTCTATATCGTACAGAACCTCTTAACTAAGAACAAGGAGAGTCGTACCATAAGTCTGAATTCTCAATACATGGTGGTGTTCAAGAATACTCACGACACGTCACAGATAACGAACTTGGCACGTCAGATATATCCGGGTCGCATCAAGTTCGTGCAAGAGGCCTTCAACGACCCTACGGCTGTACCGTACGGTTACATATTGATCGATATCAAACAGGAGACACCCGAGGATCTCCGTCTACGCATGCGCACGGCCGTATTTCCGGACGATGGGGTTCAGTACATGTAATACGACTCTTCATTCGCACGATGTCTGCGCTCGTGAAGAGACACATTGTGTATATAGACACTGGCTAGATGCGAGAGAAACACATTGAAAAAAGCCATCGTCGCCAACGCCTACGCCGATCTCCTTTGTGCCATAGCCGAGTGTGCCTACCACATATCTGCGCCCTAGCAGAGTGTGCATACAACATCTCTGTGTCCTATCCGAGTGTGCCTACCACATCTCTGTGCCCTAGCCGAGTGCGGCTACCACATCTCTGTGCCCTAGCCGAGTGTGCCTACCACATCTCTGCGCCCTAGTCGAGTGTGCCTACCACATCTCTGCGCCCTAGCCGAGTGTGCCTACCATATCTCTGTGCCCTAGCCGAGTGTGCCTACCATATATTTGTGCCCTAGTCGAGTGTGCCTACCACATATCTGCGCCCTAGCCGAGTGTGCCTACCACATTTCTGCGCCCTAGCCGAGTGTGCCTACGACATATCTGCGCCCTAGCCGAGTGTGCCTACCACATCTCTGCGCCCTAGCCTAGTGTGCCTACCACATCTCTGCGCCCTAGCCGAGTGTGCCTACCACATATCTGCGCCCTAGCCGAGTGTGCCTACCACATCTCTGCGCCCTAGTCGAGTGTGCCTACCACATCTCTGCGCCCTAGCCGAGTGTGCCTACCACATCTCTGTGTCCTAGCCGAGTGTGCCTACCACATATCTGCCCCTAGCTGAGTGTGCCTATCACATATCTGCCCCTAGCTGAGTGTGCCTACCACATCTCTGCGCCCTAGCCGAGTGTGCCTACCACATATCTGCGTCCTAGCCGAGTGTGCCTACCACATCTCTGCGCCCTAGCCGAGTGTGCCTACCACATATCTGCGCCCTAGCCGAGTGTGCCTACCACATAACTTCCCCTAGCTGAGTGTGCCTATCACATATCTGCCCCTAGCTGAGTGTGCCTACCACATCTCTGCGCCCTAGCCGAGTGTGCCTACCACATATCTGCGCCCTAGCCGAGTGTGCCTACCACATCTCTGCGCCCTAGCCGAGTGTGCCTACCACATCTCTGCATCCTAGCCGAGTGTGCCTACCACATCTCTGCGCCCTAGCCGAGTGTGCCTACCACATCTCTGCGCCCTAGCCGAGTGTGCCTACCACATATTTGCGCCCTAGCCGAGTGTGCCTACCACATCTCTGCCCTTAGCCGAGTGTGCCTACCACATCTCTGTGCACTAGCCGAGTGTGGCTACCACATCTCTGTGCCCTAGTCGAGTGTGCCTACCACATCTCTGTGCCCTAGCCGAATGTGGCTACCACATCTCTGTGCCCTAGCCGAGTGTGCATACCACATCTCTGTGCCCTAGTCGAGTGTGCCTACCACGTCTCTGTGCCCTAGCCGAGTGTGGCTACCACATATATGTGCCCTAGCCGAGTGTGCCTACCACATCTCTGCTCCCTAGCCGAGTGTGCCTACCTCATCTTAAAAAAGAACGTTCCGTTGACTGACGCACATAAGAGACGGTTGACGAAATACAGAACAAAATTGCGTGAGTTGGGTCGGAGACGACTACCCGTTGCAAGAAGGAGACAGATACTACAACAGACCGGTGGTTTCCTATCGGCCTTCCTAGCACCGTTGGCTAGCTCGTTCTTTTTCCCCCATGACCAGACAGCTGCTCAAGTAGATGGAACACGCACGGAAATGGTTTTGGTAGATCCGCGGGTATTGGAAACCCTTCGCTCACCACTGCCGTCATGGACGGACACCCTAGGTTAGGTCGTGCAAGGACTCGGGGACAAGGTAACGTTGTATAATCAGGTGTTGCAACGATACAATGTCTTGAGTGATAAGCGCGACAAAAAACCGACTCGCGTGGTCCTGATGAAAGACGAGTCGGTACCAGCAGCAACCCCAGCAGCCAGGAACATCGAGGCTGATGACATAGTGGCTACCATTCCCAATGTCATGCAGGTCAAGGCCAGACAATTGATGGATCGTCTCAAAAAAGATATCGCGTGGACCGAGCGAGGTGAATTGATACACGATGGTGCACCGGTACGTGGAAGTAACGTGGTGGATCTCGTGAACGATCCGTTGCGAAAGAGGAAAAAGAGTGATCCTACGGGATGGCAACCGTTTACGCAACAATTCAGAGCCATCAATCTACCCTTGGGGTGGGTCGGTAACGTCGACAGGAGATCTTACATACAACAGACTATGGCTAGTACCAGCACTGTTCGTCCTACTCCCCCACGTACACCCACAACACCGCGATGGACACCCCTGAATCGTCGGCAAATTTTTTTTTTAATCTTATTACTAGCAGCTAATCTATTTATTTAGCTATTTCCTTATCTAGCAATTTTACACTATTTTATTGCTGTATTTATTTAAAATAATTCTTATTACTAGTAGTATTTTAAATGCATTTATTTGTTATTTTGCAATTTTACACCATTTTGTGTATTTTAATATGTTGTGAAGCGCCACGAACAATTTTGTATCTGGCGCTGTACCAAATAAAATATATTATTATTATTATTATTAAAGAACGATCCACAGGACACGCACCATTCCTTCGTCGTCGCGTTAATTAACGGTGCTATTCACACTGTTGGTGAATATATGGCCGCGTATGTGCTCGTGTTGACGCTGTTCAAGCTACGGTTCTAGTCGACTGTCGCTCTACAGTCATCGTCGTCACCGCAGTGGTCCGTGTTCTACTGTACGTCAACTCACTCATCACTCGTCATAAAGAATCATGTTGCGTTGTCAACAATGCAACGACGGAAGTCTATTTTTAGATGCCTTCGCGAATACTCACGAACAAGGAAGTTTATTATCAGATGGTCATCTTCGATAGATACGAACATAATGCCGAGTCACTTCACCCGATTCCAGAAAATACACGTTCAGATGTTTGTTTCGCTTTAAAAGCTCAATCACACTAAATGTTTATGTGAATCATTCATGAAGTAGCACGAACATCACACTCAAACGAAATATGCGAATGTACATTTATTTTGGCTCAAATACAACTAAAAATGTACGAACGGTGTCGGTGCCAGCCTCACCTCGGACTACAGGAATAAACAGGAGAGCAACAACAGTAACTCGTGTTGTTTTTACGTAGTTAAATATAAGGACACATCATATTAAATGTGTCAAACGTCTGCACAGTTAATTCAGAAATACAGTTGACCACGTGTTGCGTAGTAATATCGAATCAATTTTAAATACTCCCGAGTTGTCCGGCGTCGCGCGGGACAAAAAGGTAACCACTGCAAGAGTTGACGACTCCTTGCACGGCCCCGTAAAGTTGACGACTCCTTGCACTGCCCCGTCATGTTGACGACTCCTTGCACTGCCCCGTCAAGTTGACGACTCCTTGCACTGCCCAGTCAAGTTGACGATTCCTTGCACTGCCCCGTCAAGTTGACGACTCCTTGCACGACCCAGTCAAGTTGACGACTCCTTGCACTGCCCCGTCATGTTGACGACTCCTTGCATTGCCCCGTCAAGTTGACGACTCCTTGCACTGCCTCGTCAAGTTGACGACTCCTTGCACTGCCCCGTCAAGTTGACGATTCCTTGCACTGCCCCGTCAAGTTGACGACTCCTTGCACGACCCAGTCAAGTTGACGACTCCTTGCACTGCCCCGTCATGTTGACGACTCCATGCACTGCCCCGTCAAGTTGACGACTCCTTGCACTGCCCCGTCATGTTGACGACTCCTTGCACTGCCCCGTCATGTTGACGACTCCTTGCACTGCCCCGTCAAGTTTTAGTAGTGAGTGCCAATGACAATGACAACTTCACGCTACAAAAATATTGTACAACTGCCGGTTTCACGAAGCGTTCGGTGGACGTTTGACGTAGATCATGTAACAATGGGTAAAACAAGCACAGCGTCGCTAACAATTGTACGTAACTATTGGTCTGAGTTATGTAATTTAAGTGAATCTTCCACATGGTTTTCTTTGACATAATACCCCATTCCCGGAGGGGGGGGTTTGGGGGTGTCTCCATCCCCAGGGAATCTGAAATATTTGTTTAAAGTACGAACTATCACCATGGGCCCCCGGGCACGCCTTAAACAAAGTCAGCCTCATACATGGGCCCCGGGCACGCCGTAAACAAAGTCAGTCTCATATATGTCCCCCGGGAACGCCTTAAACAAAGTCAGCCTCATACATGTGCCCCGGGTACGCCTTAAACAAAGTTAGCCTCATACATGCGACACTGACGGAGACATGAGGGAATATACAGACATAGACACACACAGCGTCAACCTGCTGTGTATTGACACATGTATATATAGTACACTACGCTGACCAATGACGTCATGCACACGGTTATTGCTTCAAATTAGTAAACACACAGCAGTCCGTACAACATACAGCGTGTCAAATCATTACACAACATTATGCTGGAAACACTTCTATGATATAAAAGTGTATTATTTTGAATATCACATATCACCTCAATTATCATTTATAATGTTCACTACGCGTTTTCGGTTTGAGTCACGGAAGGTTCGTCAACCAATGTGTTGGTTCCGTATTGTCTGCGAAAATATATGTGTACATTTAAACTACAGTTGTTTGTGCTGTTTAAATATTGCGAAATGATGTCATTTGAATTGTTTTAGCCG
>SDWI01002445.1:7044-25199 GCA_009193005.1 Lamellibrachia luymesi
TATATATATATATATATATAATATATATATATATATATTATACTTAAATATCGTGATTGCCAAGATGTGTATGTATGTATAAACATATGTCGGTATGTTTTATTGATATAAATCTCGTGAATTTTTCAAATACAGATCGCTTTAATGAGACCCATTTGATGTTTTGGTCGTTAATATACTAGATTTAATTACATGGGAACAGTTTTCTTGAGTAGCATACCGCTAAGCTATAAGCACGTTTGCACGAGCGATTAATTGCCCAATTGGTCGGGTGAAACTGTGTTAACAGAGAGAAGCTAAATTATGAGTGCGTTCACACGAGCGACGTCTCTAGACACTGCAAGTGCATTAACTGTTTAACTGACGCTGGTCACATGACTGTATATTACATAGCAAAATTAATAGTGGAACGGGTGTAATATGCATAGCGAATATTTAAATGCGGACACGTTGCGACAACAGATAAACCTGCACACGAACACTGTTAAATTATAGTGCTATCACGCCTGCCAACTTCCTCGCAAGAAATCAGTTTTGCCAGATAAATTATAATTTGTCGGTAATTACATTTGCTTTATTGTTTACGTTTTTCATTGGAAGGTTTGAACTACGGTAGAAAAGTTTCGGTGGAAAAAGCAATACAATAGCGGGAGCATTGACAGGTACGTGCTGCTCTAGTGCGTTAGTGTTCACTGCTGTTCGGCGTGTTGAGAGCTCGTGAGTTTCTGCTGTCATTGGTATTCCATTTTGTGGCATCCTGCTGTCATGTCTGTTCCGCCTGAAACGTTGGCGGTATTCTGCTTTCAAGGGTGTTCGGTGCTGAGCGTTCGTTACATTCTGCTGCTATTGCATGTGCTGAACGTTCGTGATATTCTGCGGCTACTGCACGTGCTGAGCGTTCGTGACATTCTGCTGCTATTGCATTTGCTGAACGTTCGTGACATTATGCTGCTATTGCACGTGTTGAACGTTCGTGACATTCTGCTGCTACTGCACGTGTTGAACGTTCGTGACATTCTGCAGCTACTGCATGTGTTGAACGTTCGTGACATTCTGCTGCTATTGCATGTGTTGAACGTTCGTGACATTCTGCNAGTAGACGAAGAGACACAGTCCGACCAAGATAAGTAGGAGGCCACACCCAACGGAGATCAGTACAATGTGCCACGTTTTAAAGGGTGACGGCGACATGTGGCACGGCCAGTCGGGGTCACAGTAACACTCGTAGCTGTCCACACGGTCGATGCACGTGTAGTTGGTCTGACACGGCGACGACAGGCACTCGTCCACGTCCGTCTCACAGTAGTCTCCTCTGTAACCTTGGGGACAGCGGCAGGTGTAGCCATCGAAACCTGCCGAGGATGATAGTCAAGGGAGTAATTTTAATATCCCAATACAATGTGACTGTGTCATTGTAGTTTTCATGTAATGTATACAGTTCTGTCAAAAGGGACATCATCATCTTCATAATATCCGGCAGCGTGCTTTGTTCCGTATTTATCCGGTCAGACGCACCCTATGCATTCATAGTTACAGTCCAGTATACGTTTCCCTTGTGGAAATGGGTTAGGTTTGTTAAACATACATAAAATACCACATAGGTAATACTGCTCACATAATGTCAAAAGGGCATCTCTTACCTGTGCTTCTGTTAGTCAGCTTGCATTCAGGATCGCTTTCTGGTCCTTCGCAAAATCCACGATTGATGCATGGATTCCTCAGAACCTTCACCTCGATAGTCAACAACTCTTGCGATGTCAAGTCAGCGGCCTTAACCTGGGAGGACAGCGAATTAAAGTGTTTCTACGAAAACGTTTTTCGGAAAGTGTTCTGCAAATGAACTAAATTCACAATGTATGTGCGTGCGCGCGCAGACACACATGCACGCACGCACGCACGCGCGCGCGCGTGTATTAATGATTGCTCCGACTTCAAAAATGCTACCTCACTTGCGTTCGTTGCTACAACTTATGGAAAGTATTCGTGCGTTTTATTCAACGAATATATTATATGCAGGCGCAATAAACGACACATTTACCTTAGTACAATGCAGTTCGTCTTACCTTGATGGTATCTTCACCGAAATATTGTTCAAATGGTGCGTATTTGAATGCTGTGATCACCCAAGCAAAATGAAGATTCACGAAGTCCGTGTCACAAGGATTCGGTAGTGACACCTTCTGGATGGTGGCAGAAGCAGTAATGTCGTTAACCAGTTTATCCCACAGATGGCGCCGTGCATTCCACGATATTGAACAGTTCTGCTGAATCAGTTCCACTGTCTTCACTTGTCTGTATAACGTGAGATTCCCGTGCTTTGGCTGCTCGAACGCCACATTTATGTCATCGGTGTCATCAACGTCATGTGCAGCCAGAATGAAAATCAAGTCTTTGTAGGCGGCATTATTTCCGCTGTTTTCCTCCACGGTGACCGTGACCACAGATGACGGAGGAACAATATCACGTCCTTCTTTGAACATATGAAGGATGGGAACATCGTTAGAGCCTCTTATTTCAACAATCAAAGTTCCGTCAACAGATAATGGTGACACCACATCATCTGTCCTCTTCTCCCACACCGTGAAATGGATTTTCTCCTCCCCGTAACAATTAGTGCATGGGCTATACGACAACTTCCCGTCAATGCTCAAAGTCACGTCACCCCTCGGCGCCGGTGCTGTTGAATTGAGCAGAAAAGCCAGGCGGTCACCATCGGGATCTTTCGCTTTTATGGTGAACTCGAACTTACTGTCTTCGAATATGGATATATTCATGTAAGATTCTATGACTGGCGGTGAATTGGCTACTGTGTTGTCCGTAATGGCGACGGCGTATTCAGCAACCCCGGAGTTGATAATCTCACGTAGAGCTCTCTTTGTTTTGCCGTTGGTCTTGTTTGGATGACACACGCGTGCACTGTGACACACCTGAAAGCCGGCAATGGTAAAACACACTAACGGGATGGAAGTAGGTGCTATTACGTCAACGACGCAAGTTTTAAAGGCACAATTGGTTGAGTTAACATGAACACAATGCATCATCTGTTCAGATTACCCATCAAGATTAAGCTGTTTATTCTTATGATGTTCACTACGTATAGTATGCAACTTTGTGTTATATAACTTTATATTAATTATATTTTATAAATGTGGACAAAGTGTTATATAATTCTTACATTATTTGATTGTATGTTGTCAAGTATACAGTATTTCAATTTTGCTTAATTAAATTTAAATGAGGTTGTATTTAATGACATATAACAAGTAAGCATTCTAATTCATTTCACTTTTCTTTTCATTTGCAACAATTGCTTACTTTGACTGTGACGAGACCTTTATCCCAGTCTATCTTTGTATTGCCTCCCTCTGTGTCGCAGGTTCGTCCGGCATCAATCCACATCTCGTCGTCTGGTATTGGAAAACACAACACATTTCATACTACTCATACATAACTAGTGGAATAGTGTATAGAAAATCTGATGACTTGTAATAACACGAATTGATCTACGTTGGTGTTATTTTGTATTTTGTCTGTATATGCCTAGCAAATGGACAACACAACCATACATTTTAATTAAGTAGTTGATTAACTGGGCAATAGCAGAGTGCACGAACAATTTGGTGAATGGCTCACAAAACCACTGAATGAGTCGTTAGCTTGAAAGGTTGTTTGGGTTGTTGATAAGTTAGTTGGTTCTTGCTAATTATTCATATATTTCGTATACAATCAGAGGTTCCCTGATTGGGTGGATATGTAACAATTGTGAACACCGTCCAGTACGAGATCACCGCNCATTCCATACTACTCAAACATAGCTGGGGTAGTGGAATAGGTTAAAGAAAATCTGATGACGTGTGATAATAACATAATAATAATAATAATAATAACAACAACACGAATTGATCTACGCTGGTGTTATTTTGTATTTTGTCTGTATATGCCTAGCAAAGGGACAAAACAACCCATACATTTTATTAAGTAGTTGATTAACTGGGCAATAGCAGAGTGCACGAACAGTTTGGTGAATGGCTCACAAAACCACTGAATGAATCGTTAGCTTGAAAGGTTGTTTGGGTTGTTGATAAGTTAGTTGGTTCTTGCTAATTATTCATATATTTCGTATACAATCAGAGGTTCCCTGATTGGGTGGATATGTAACAATTGTGAACACCGTCCAGTACGAGATCACCGCATAGCAACTGTGATGAATACTTCCACCGACCTGCGCACCAGCGCAATATACGCGGCTGAATGTCTTGCTCGAAGTCTTGTTCTCGTGTCTTGATAAACGACATCGTAATGCTGAGTGGGCCGTCGATCGTTTGGTCGGGCAGTGTCGATATGAACACTGGCTGTCCGTCCCAACGATGTATGCTGGAAACATATGAGGTGATATATGATTGGTATGATATTATATATATATATATATATATATATATATATATATATATATATATATATATATATATNTATATATATATATATATATATATATATATTAAATATATGTTCAATTAAATATTATCATGGTGTCGCGTTTATAGCAAATAATATATAGACAAATTATAAGAGTGGCTATTCGGATAACTGTTAATTATCTGAGTAGTACAGTACGCTTAAATATTATAGCGTAATTTACATGTTCCGTAGGTATCTATCTGTCTTGTCCTTGGTTGAGTCTGGGTCCACGATGAATGTCTTGAACGTGTCGGATGCGGCGGATAGGTATTGTGAGTGGACGTCGCTTGTGGACAGGAAACCGCCAACCAAGAGAGTGTCGTCTGTTTGAACTACATAAACACAAGCCGGGTTCAAAGACTGAATATGACACGCGTGAACAGCACAATGTGTTAGCAAGCTGTATTTGAACTACTTTGTAGATAGGTATAGTGAGTGGACGTCGCTTGTGGACAGGAAACCGCCAACCAAGAGAGTGTCGTCTTTTTGAACTACATAAACACAACCCGGGTTCAAAGACAGAATATGACATGCGTGAACAACATAATGTGTTTTTAAGCTGTATTGGAACTACTTAAATTAATAAAAAGTGTCAAAACACAAAAGTAAAAACACAACGACAAATTCGGCCTATCAATGGGTCTTTTTACAGCACGATTAATTCTGATTATAGCACCAAATTCAGTTCACTGTAACTTTCCCTAACCTGTATGGAAAGAACAACGTCTAGCATGAGGTCTGTAGCTACTTCGCGAGGGTCTGAACATTTTAAAGATTCTTCCGACATGCCAGAAATAATGGTGAGAAAATCCATCTACACCTTGGTACTTTTGGTGCTTAGTGATGCTATAAATATCTGGATCACTTCTTGGAATTCAACTCTCGAACTTGCTGGCAGTTATAGTAGCGTCTAGAGNGAGAGAGAAAGAGAGAGAGAGAGAGAGAGAGAGAGTGGGGGTCTTTTTACAGCACGATTAATTCTGATTATAGCACCAAATTCAGTTCACTGTAACTTTCCCTAACCTGTATGGAAAGAGCAACGTCTAGCATGAGGTCTGTAGCTACTTCGCGAGGGTCTGAACATTTTAAAGATTCTTCCGACATGCCAGAAATAATGGTGAGAAAATCCATCTACACCTTGGTACTTTTGGTGCTTAGTGATGCTATAAATATCTGGATCACTTCTTGGAATTCAACTCTCGAACTTGCTGGCAGTTATAGTAGCGTCTAGAGGCGGTTTACCCAACTTGGAACAATCAAATAATTGTACGTAAGTGTTCGCATATTGTTGCGAACAATTGTAATCAATAACTACTGAGGGTAATTATATTGTTCGTAGAAAGGTTAATAGTGTAGTGAATTTCGAAAAAAATAATATTGCTACGTCTCCTTCCTGCAGTCGTAGAAGAAGCCCTGAAAGTGTGGCGCCCGATATACAAAGTGTCTAGGAGGTGAAGTATAACGTACATACATACATACATACGTACGCACGCACGCACTCACGCACACACACATGCACACACACGCACACACACAAACACACACGCGCGCGCGCGCGCAAACACATACGCACGCACGCAAACATACAAACAACAAACAAGCACTAGCTCGATTATAGTAAAATTATTCTGAAAACGTTTCTTATCATAATCCAATATGTTCATCATATTCATATTTTGGCAATATCGTAATAGTATATATTCGCATATATGATCCATACATTTATGTAAATTAACCCTAGCGTGTAGTACCTACGTTTAGTGGTCTTGACGATTAGTGTTGAATTCTGTTTCTCCAATTGAACAGTTACCTGGCCACCTTCGTTTTCACCAACAGTGTCCGTATCGCCTGGGAAGCACAGTTTAGAAAACAATGTGAATATGTTGTACTGTAGTCAAAGTAGACTGCTAGTTGACACATGTACGTTGAATCCTACTGCATAGGAAATGGGGATAGTATAATAACCCGAATAGATATAGTGTTGACTGGTTCGACATAAATATTACTAGTATATCAGATGAAAAACAATGTCATATCAGCTGGATGGGATGCACTTGTTGATTGACAATAGGGCTAAGAACGAATATTGGATATGGTGCCATAACACTACCGAATGACATATGACTTTCATAATATCATAATGCCAATCAATGTATACATACCTTCTTATACATTAATCAAATGTATGGAGGTAGAGGACATGGCAGTTGTATTTGTGGGTCATATGTCTGCCCTGTCATTACAATAATTAATAACAACACCTATTTAGTTTCAAACGTAAAGAAATACGTGGTACTAGAGGACATGATCAATATGATTTCGATAACATAAGACGATCGCGCCTCTCTACGACGAACATACTCACGAACAATCAGGATAGGTTTTATGGGCACTTGGCTGCATTTGTGCGCTTTGCTGCAGGCGCGAAGATGAACCCTCATTGTCCTGTAGGGTCAATGGAAAGGTACTTACGGTAAAACAAACATTGTCCTGCAGGGATAATGGAAATGTACTTACGGTAAAACAAACATTGTCCTGCAGGGACAATGGAAAGGTACTTACGGTAAAACAAACATTGTCCTGCAGGGACAATGGAAAGGTACTTACGCTAAAACAAACATTGTCCTGCAGGGACAATGGAAAGGTACTTACGCTAAAATAAACATTGTCCTGCAGGGACAATGGAAAGGTACTTACGCTAAAACAAACATTGTCCTGCAGGGACAATGGAAAGGTACTTACGCTAAAACAAACATTGCTAAATGCATGCAAGACATCGCGAGTATTTCAATAAATAGTACAACTATTCAGTGTGCAATTGACTGTGATTTGCATGTTTATTTATGGTCGCACAAACAACATCTGTTGATTGAATGTCATCACCATCATGAAAATCTTCATGTATATTAAATAGTTTTCATTGCATAAGCAATACACCTTATGGCTCAAAAAGTGTCATACCTTCCTGGCTCCATGTAGAACTCTCCTGTCAAATCTTTTTTCCAACGTCTCTTGCCCGTGTTGTTGAAGGTCGTCTCATTTCATCCAATAAACTTGATTCCTCCAGAGGAAAGCGTAACCTCTTCACTGTGTTCACCAACACCGACTTGACGCTAAATAACCTGAATAGATATAGTGTTGACTGGTTCGACATAAATATTACTAGTATATCAGATGAAAAACAATGTCATATCATATAAGCTGGATGGAATGCACTTGCTGATTGACAATTGGGCTAAGAACGAATATTGGATATGGTGCGATAGCACTAGCTATTGGCATATGACTTTCATAATATTATAATGCCAATCAATTGATACATACCTTATTTTAACTTAATCAAATGTATGGAGGTAGAGGACATGGCAGTTGTATTTGTGGGTCATATGTCTACCCTGCCATTACAATAATTAATAACAACACATACTTAGTTTCAAACGTATTGAAATACTTTACATTAGAGGATACGATCAATATGTTTTCGATAACATAAGACGATCGCTCCTCTCTAGGACGAACATACTCACGAACAATCAGGATAGGAGTTATGGGCACTTGGCTGCATTTGTGCGCTTTGCTGCAGGCGCGAAGATGAACCCTCATTGTCCTACAGGGATAATGGAAAGGTACTTACGCTAAAACAAACATTGTTAAATGCATGCAAGACATCGCGAGTATTTCAATAAATAGAACAAATATTCAGTGTGCAATTGACGATGATTGGCATGTTTATTTATAGTCGCATAAACAACATATGTAGATTGAATGTCATCACCATCATGAAAATCTTCATGTATATTAAGTCGTTTTCATTGCACAATACACGTTATGGCTCAAAAAATGTCACACCTTCCTGGCTCCATATGGAACTCTCCTGTCAAATCTCTTTTCTGACGTCTCTTGCCAGTGTTGTTGAAGGTCGTCTCATTTCCTCCAATAAACTTGATTCCTCCCGAGGAAAGTGTAACCTCTCCACCGTGTTCACCAACACCGACTTGACGCTGCGGGTAAATGTCATCCTTTCCTTCCTCACTCCCAACACTAAAATCTACAACCAAATGGATATTGTGAGCGGCGTGGAAAGATTAAATAAGTGGGTGAAACTAGAAAACTCGACCGAATGATGGATGCACTGACCAGAGTAGATACAAATCTATTTGGTTTTGTTTCGTCGATCGATGTGCGTGCCTGGATGCGCGCGTTCGTGTGTGCGTGCGTTCGTGTGTTCGTAAATGGGCGAGTATGTGTGAGTGCGTGAGGGCAAGTGTGTGCGTGTGTGTTTTGAACAATCGAACCGTGTTGGATTAACATATGTCTGTATTCGTCTGACGTCATAAAGCAGTGACTCACACACGCCGTCGATGTGCTCGGTCTCAGGCGGTCTCTCCCAGGCGACGCCGACCGAGTCCTGTCGAGATGTCTTCACCGCCGGTACACTCGACGACGTCTTGTCAAATGGTTCCGTGTCCTCTGTCGCCGTCGTGATGTTGTCTGCACTGGGCGGCACCGTCAATATGGTGACACCTAGAAGAACGGCCCATGATAATCACACAGCACATGTCTTATTGTAATTTTATGTTTACTGTTTACCTTCACGTACCATATCCCAAGCAAATTTTGACTGATTCAGTAGCAATATAATAACTAATATGAACATGGTAACACCAATAAATAATGAATTTAATTAAAATACGTCGCCATCAACCGTAATGGATAATTAGTTGTAAAATGTTACTGCTGCCACAATTCAACACCCCCAAGTAGCCTGTCAACAAAATGTAACCAACGCAACTTCTATGCCACCTATCTCAATTGTTGCATCTACCGTATACCGACCGTCTTAACAACCAAATTCAGGTAACACGTTTCTTTATTTCCATTACATTAAATGGTCGAGCGCATTGTCAACGATGATCTCCAAGCTATGCACTATTTACTAGACACAACTTATATCCCGTAGCTGGCAGAATATTATTGACAGAGCAACAGGTACGGATTGCTTGGGCTCGATTATAATGATAGGGAAGCATTTTTGTATTCAATCATTTTTGGATGACCTACCTTGTGATGTATTTGTCGACTTCATTCCTGCCCCGTTGATGGAAACTAGCGTCACGTAATAAGTCTGGTTCTCCAGCAACAATCCTTCCAAAGATTTGTTCATGACGAAAGAAGCTGTCCCTATGCTGACTAATGGCTGCACGTCAGCGCCACCTGGTGTACTGCCTATTGCCCACCAAGTCTGTACCACCTGCAACGGTATGTATGATGTTGATAATTGGTTTAATTTAATAAAGTTCAATGTACGTTCTTATATAGTGCGGTATCCAGTCATTGGGACTGTTCAAGGCGCTTTACCTTTCACCCCNATGCTACTACTACTACTACTGCTGTTGATGATATTAATACTATCACTACTGTTGTTGATGCTATTAATACCATTACTAACTGTTGTTGATGCTACTAATACTAGTATACTGTAATTGATGCTACTACTACTCCAAAAGTTACTGTTGTATGCAACTGCCAAGTCACTTCCGTGTTCATCAATATCATCAACCATGAGGGCATGAGACACAATCATCATCGAAACCGATGGACCAAGAAGATATATTGCACAGCAATCTCAACTATGACAAACACATTCTGTAGTTAAGCAATATAAATAAAAAATATTAAACACCAAGATGAAACAATAACTATAGTCACACAATAATGCATGTTGACTCTGTGTTCACTCACTCGGGTGTATTTGGAAGCCGAACCCTCTCCTCTCCTTTAGTTCCACTTCAGGGACATTTAGTGACGTGTCTCCAGGAAGTCCATTGTCGATGATCCTCAGTCCATTACCGCGCCAACCGCTGTCCGCCAGCCTCGGCGTGTCTCCATCAAACAAGACTGGGGTGTAGTCGGCAAACACCCCCTTCGGGCCGTCAAAGAAGACGACAGACGTGACGGCGCGCAGGGCGCCGCTGGCTGCCTGTATTTCAAACTGCACACAGAACAATATTGTAAGAGTAAGACCTTATACCGGTCATAGCGACCACTTGTCAACGTATGGTGTATGTAAGGTGGGGCATGTCCGCATGCTAAGACATGTCCGCACACCTCGTTATTGACCAAACTGCGCAGTTTTTGGTTTTAAAACTGTGGTCCACGGTAGCATCTAACTCGTATATCAAACACTTGAACCAGCGAATTGAACTTATTTGCGTCGGTAAAAAATTATAAACTAAAATGTTTTGTACATAATCTCATGTAATGTTATGTATATATTGATATGTACATCACACTTATAATAATATATACATATCGGTATGCTTATGCACTTTTGGAATATGTGTTATTATTGTAGGCGTTGCAGAAATAAAATTTTACCGCCAATGACCGCGTGTTTGGGAAAAATTATAATCTTCTCCCAGCGGTCATTAGGGGGTATATCCAGATATCTCCATAACGTTACGTCATGGTGTATATGTTATTAAAATATTTATTTATTTAAGGATGCCTAGGTTATTATGTGATATATAACATACCCCTTACGCCAATGGGCATATTCATCAGCTAAACCATCAACTAGTTCCATTTGGCAGGATGTAGGAAGTTGGTCCTAAAAAATGGTGGGAGGCGGGATTTGGAGGTAAGATGTGTTAAAATAATCTGTGTTAAAGTAATCTTAAAACGAGATTGTTAATATGGGTTCATTGTTGATGTTGATCTTGAAATGTATAATTTTAAGTTTATTTTTATTGTGTCTTTTGGTTTATTTCGTACATAGTTGAGACATACTAATATCACTCATCTACTTCACCTAATATCACCACATTTAGGCAATATTATTATATAAACCAATGCTGTTTAGATTTATATAATTTTTATGGGCGCATTTGACCCCCAAGTAATACACGAATATACCTAACAAGACATATGTTAGGACACACCAGTGCGCTTATGCCACAGTACCATGGGGCATATGGCCACACCAGTGTGTGTCACAATATAACTTGGGTATGCCGACGTGCACCACACTCCCCTACGTATGGAGCGAAGTGAGCCAATCTTCAGTAATCTACACACACTTGTTGATAGTAGTAGTATTAGTAAGAGTAACAGCACATAGGCTTTGACAAGTTTAACTTGACAAAACCTGATATTACAACTAAACACTATTATTTATTTTTATTCAAACACATGTTTATGATCAAACAAAGAATAATTTCCCCCAAAACATTGTGTTTGTGGAATGTCCATGACGTGAGAACGACCTACCGAGTACGTGGCTCCCTTGTTGATGTCAGCGTCCGTCTGGACGGCTCCGGCCAACATCTGATGCGTCCTTACGTCACGACGCAGGGTCACACCCATTCCTTCTTCTGTGTAGGAAAGCTGAAGAAATACAAACGAATACAGAAGTGAAGTGATATTTTACACCGTTATTGGTATCGGGTTATATATATATATATATATATATATATATTCTTTAACAAATATCGCCGTACATCATCTACTATTTTAACACGATTTAAGAACATTGCCATTAAACACAACAAACGCCTACAATGTATACATAAGTTTGTCGAGAGTCGGATTTGGCATCGATTTGTGGAACGCGTTGTCAACAAACATGTAAAAAGTCCGTCTACACAAAACTCTGCAAAACTACAATGTGTAATAGCATGAAGAATCAAACGTTATAATACTTTTATATGATGCTTGTTTTAATATAATGTTCCGAGAGCGCTGCGTCGCCAACTCCTACATATTTATATTTTACTACATAGTTCAAATGAATATGTTTATGAAGGACACACTATCGACATTTCCTGCCAACCCTTGTTATGCAAACCTATCAAAACAAACCTGAAAGTCTTGGAATGCAACGCCGTCTTGCTTCTCCCGCTGAAGATCTAGCCCACGCAGGTATTTGTGCACGAGTGGAGTCCATTGAGAATCAGGCCTCGACATTGAGTAGATTCGTCTCGGACATGCAGCCCCTTTGGCCGTAGGAAGGTATAGGAACACACCTGCAACATGTGGTCTCATCGTATTTGTTTTGTTAACAATAACTCGTCTCATAACAGTTCGACTAAATGATCGTCCATGTAATATTACGAGATAATTTAGGTAGATGTTGAAACATGTGCACGCTTTTTGTAATTTATCACATAGAGAGAGCGTGCGTGCGTGCGTGCGTGCGTGCGTGCGATTTGTAATATCCCATTCTGTATTGTATTGGTATATTGAATCCAGTAGTGGCTGTATTTTCCATCCACCCATGACATGGAGAATCATCTGCGTATGTTATCAATGTTGACTCTGTTTGAAAGTGTCGTACCTTGCATCTCGTTGACCGCATTTTGGTAAGTCATATGGACATTGAAATTGTCTCCATTTTTGACGTCTCCAGCCGCAGGTGAGATAATATCCAGCAGGATAGGTCGACTGAGAGCAGAGCGGGTCAGCTCGGCTCCATTCGTTACGAGAAGCTCAACAAAGTAAGTGACGGACTCCTGCGAATAATATCAATCCATAGCAACGTAATAATTCGAGCGCGTCAGTTGTTATGCAATATATGTAATCCTTCAAAACTAATCAATAATGCCACAACATTAAATATTTTATTATTGCTACCATTATAAAAGAAGAACAACGAACAAAGTAAACATTTAATTCGAGTTGTTGAATATTATCTTACTCAAGCATATAATCTTCATTATCTAACTCGCATCTAGCATTCGTACTTCAAGTTGACTGCGCTCTAAACATATCGATATTTAACTATTGCTGAATTAACTGCTCAACTGTGTAATACAACCAACATCTAACCCAAATCACCTTTAGTTTGAGGTGGGCAAACTCGTACGATGAAGAATTAGCAGAAATCTCAGTTAAATCAACAACAGTGGTCATGTTGCTGATATAATGGGATTCGCACGAGTCTCCTCCGTCTAACAAGCGGATCTTCATTGACTTGATACCACTTTCTGGATCACTGAAGCCGGTCCACCATGCCACCAGAGTGTCGGCACTTGAAGAATAGAGTAACTTCTGTAATGGATGACAGGATAAAGTTATGTATATACTGTGCATGACATGGCTTGCTACACAACATACATTCGTTACCAATATTACTCCAAACACGTATATATGCTGGTGGAATTCACATTTCGCCTAATATATTGTAATGCGACATCGAAGGCAATGTTACACCATATTCTCTCTCGGAAAACAATACAATCCAACAAATGAAGTAGTTACATTAACGTATATGGGGGCAATTTGAAATTGTTTGACTCATTGTGCGAGCAAAAGAAGGCCTAGGCAATTCAAGGTGGAATGGTGGATAGAACGTGGAAGAAGGGACGCCCCAGGACAAGGTGGGTGGAACAACTAAATGATTCAACCAGAATGTTAACTGAGAGAGGCGGCGTAGGATGGGGGAAGCCGATCATGCGATTTACCAGAAGTCGGCTACGACTTGACGGAATATGAGGCACGAAAATGAGATTGCATTGAGACTTAAGTCACTCGTAGGAACTTACAGCATTGTCGACAGTTTCTAACAAGTATTAGTACAATTACAAAGTTAACATCGCAACTTACCATGTCGCTGTCTGGTCCGACGCCAAGATGGCCGTCCTGCGGTGGAGTCGTGTCAACGGTAAAGACACCGGATGTGTCCACACAGCCGCCGGCCTCGTCCGTTGCTATGACGATCACGTGGTAGGCTTTACCTTGTGTCAGATTGAGACCGGTTTGTTTTACGTAAGTGTCCAGATCGACGCTGGTCAGCGGTTGCACATCAAACAGGCGACTGTAGCTGGAGTTGTGGACGATAGATTCGTCTCCCTCTGTTCGCACCTGTACAATAACCGCTACCATATTTAGACGTTGTCCGCCATTAATTCATCTGGTTCGATTCAATTGTGTGATTTAGTCAACAACGTACTATCAATTAATTGTTCGAGTTGCGTATGCGTTTTAATATCCGTAATGTATTTCATAAAGTGTTATACTAGGCGTACATTGCTCAAATTTTATTTCGAGTCGTGCGTTTTGTACCAATGGGTCAACACACATTATAAAACATATGTTGCAGCGATTACATTTTCGAATCGGTTCAATAACTGTTGCGCCGGCAAAGTTAACTTGAGTTTTGTTGAGTCGAGGATACTTCTAAGTAACCTATTTGTTTTATTTTAATAACATCATAATATTTATTTTAACTCTCGGTTTTCGACTTGAAGACATTCACACATTACAGTAATAGTTTACTTCTGTGGACCGATGTATGTGTGATGTATTCGACCTCATTCAACACGTTCAACTGATGCTTTGGTTACGTATCCGGTCCCCACTGCTTGTGCGTTTACCCTGGAGGGTCACCGACCACCCTACCCGCCCGTCATGGTCCTGATGACAATCAAGGTTAGTTGACGTGTTGATATCACATCACTGGTAAAATATGATATACTACAACATATATACAAAATACCAACCATCGAAATGCAGTTCAACGAATACAGTCTGGAGTCTGCGTTCCCCAGGCCCCAGACGTAGAACTTGATGGGCAGCACAAATTGGAACCCGCTCCAAGAAAACGACAGGTCTGTCGTTGAGTGAACGTATCTGCTCGAATATATGTTCACATTTCAGGGGTTTGTTTTTGTGCTATCTTCAGCAGATCTGCCATTACGTGATCGGTATCATAGACAATATTCAAGCATGCATTTACAATGTTTAACCGATACATTAAATGTGTACATATACCAAACGCAATAAGTTATTGTAATAAGAAATTCGTCAGTGTCATTTGCTCTTGTTAACGATATATATTTTATTATCTTTGTATGTGCGATCCAACTTACTTTGTCAATGTTCGTGCTGTGTTATCAATGGCTAATTCAGGCGATATTATCCTGATTAAATACGGTAAAGTTTAGTTAATTATACTGTGCTGCTAACAATTTAGATTGTGTGGCCATTAATTAGTCACATGCTCTTGGTAACTATACGATATTATATTTGTATGTGCGATCAAACTTCTTAATCAATGGTATGCATGTTACTATGTTTTGGCAATGATTAGATTAGACGACAATCCACTGAGAAAATGAAATATGGTTAATTATGTTTAACTATGCTGTGCTGCTATCATACTAATTGTTCATAACAACATTATACTAAATGCTATGCAAATTTCACAACAATGATAGAAGACTGCATGTTCTCTTTACGAAACGAGACAAAGCCAAAACATCGTACGACTAATATTACTTACTTTACAATTTCCAGTGTTCCGGTAGAAATAACTGGACTTCCGTAGCCGACCTTGATGCCGTTCGAGGTGACATCGACGACGGCAGACGATACGCTGTGCGCTCGCACTGTCACGTAGTACGTGGCCGTGTGTGGAACGAGCTTCAAGTGTGAAAATNAAGTTGTCCACACATGTTCCAACTGCAAATATTTCATTTTAAGACAACAGTAACGTTGTAAGTGTTTAAATAATAACGTCATACAAAAGGCATTGCGACTCACGTTAACGAATAGTTGTAATATTATTTAATAGGCGATTCAAGATACATCGTGTATTTACTTGGCACCATATCAACAGTGCACGATTGAGACATTGTTACTATATTGTGTAATGCCCAGCGGGAGTGACATCGATAACACCATATGTGTAACACGTATGTGTACAAGTACCTGCCGGTAGTTGCGTCATATTTAAGACGACGAGGCCGTCAAACCTACGGATGGCCCACTCGTATTTCTCTATTGGACACGGATCTCCACCGAAGTCCCAGTGGGCTGAGAGGCCTTCGTTGTGGTCCTGAAAGTCTCTAAAAGGGCAAGTCCGCTTGTCAACGTTATGAACAATGTGTGGATATACGTTCACAGGTAAAACATAAACTCAATGATTTGCGTTTACCGGCTCATTGCCAAACAAAACGCATCGAAAGTAAAGATAATCTATCCAAGAAAAGTTTGCCTCTCAAGTTTGGGTATGGCCGACAACCCGCTATACCTTGACGGGTATGCATCCTCAGTCACATTAGTTTTGTATAAACTTATATTTCGCTCGATATATTAAATGATTTTGGTGGTGCGTAATCGTTCTTTCGAATGTGCGTTTTATTTTATTCTAGTAAGTAATTCACTTACACGTCTTTGTTCTTGTCGCTGCCATCATAGACGTANGTCCCAGTGGGCTGAGAGGCCTTCGTTGTGGTCCTGAAAGTCTCTAAAATAAAACGCCAGCGTTGTCAACAATGTGAGCAACATGTATATATACGTTCACATGTAAAACGTAAACTCAATGATTTGCATTCACAAGCTCATTGGTAAACAAAACGCATCTACCGAATGTAAACTATGTATTTTTTATTTGGGTATGGCCGACATTCCGCTATACCTAGACGGGTACACATCCTTATTCACATTTGTTATTTGTTTGCATAAACTGATATTTTGTTCGATATATTAAATAATTGTGGTAGTCCGTAATCGTTCTTTCGGGTGTGCTTCTGATTTTATTTTGGTAGGTAATTCACTTACATGTCTTTGTTCTTGTCGCTGCCATCATAAACGTAAGACTCTCCGAGAGGCGTCTTTCCGGAGCTGAGCAGACTCACATAGATACCGTCAGATGTCGCTGTGCTGTGCAGTCCGGCAGCGTTGAATCCTTTTACTGTGGCGAACACGTGACGTTCACGTGACAAGTCCAGATCCCGCACGACAGCAGAGAGCTCTCCCACCTTAACGTCTTCGAACGGACCAAGTTGGGTCCCTCCGGGTGTAGACCCAATTGCCACTTGATACCTTAACGAACATGGATGAGTTGTACATCTACCGGGAACGATATCCACAATGACACATTAACAATAACAACGATTAGAACACATTGTACTATATATAGAGAATTAAAAGACTTGCCAAGACGTCAATAATAGTTTTAACAAAACAAAGTATGCGGGTAATAATTGATGAAACATTGCGGTATTACATTAGAAAATGAAGGTTTAGTCAGCATAGGAAGTGCTGTAGAAGAAATTGAATACAAATATTAAATGTGCTTAACCAAGAAATAAAATGTATATTTAATTACGTTTTATAGAGTACCAGCCGATTTAGACGGGTCAAAAAGGCAACGACAGCAAGAGCTTATGACTCCTTGCACTACCCAGTCAAATTTGTGTAGAGTCATGCCATATAATGACAATTCATGCCTCCAAAATCATGTCCAACTGCCATTTTCACGACGCGTTCGTATGTAGACGTTTGCCGTAGATAACGTCAGTGGCAACAACCGTAGAAAACTCGCATAACGTTGCTAACAATTGCGCGTACTATTGTCTGGTATTATCCATATTATATTACAACATTAGTATGATGCAGCTAGTGTTTGTTTGCTATGCTATTTATAGACGATATCTGTAAGTAAACACCTGTATGGGGTACAGGCAAACGCTAATAAATTGAAAAGTACATTTCTAAATATGTGCATATATCCAAATGTGTATGCATAATTATTATCTTTACGATGACATTGAAAACATAATAATTCACCGGTTGAAACTTCCGCTACAGCCCTTTTGAAATTGTGACCCCCACCATCGGGGGCCCCGTGGAGATTTCCGACCCCTTATGTCCGCCCCCTTGCAAAGTTTCGTCCGGATTAGCCCACAAATGCG
>SDWI01002446.1:10818-21324 GCA_009193005.1 Lamellibrachia luymesi
CACTGCCTTATATATATATAAACTGATCTTGCAATATATATATATATCATATCATATCATATCATATCATAATTAGATTCACCAACGTGTGTGCATGGGGAAAATTATTTATAACATAAATTTCCGCTTTTGCGTGTGTAGATGCGCAGGAAAATATTTTACGGCCGAAAGTGGAAATTCATCCATTATTTCACGTGGTTGACATTCTCTGTTATAATTCATTGCTATTGTATACAGTACCTGTTAGTGTAGCTATAATATATTGATGTTATTAATAAACTGATGTCAACTACCGGCTCGTGGGCGAAGAGAACATCAGAAAATACCGTGGACGCGAAGTAACTTATTTTGTAACAGAACTGTATTGGAAGTGGCTAAAGAGAAAGGTTCTATAGGGGTAGATTGTGTATCGTATGCAACCTTACAAAAAAAGAAAGGTTAGTTTTCACGGAGAAGAATACATGAATGGAGCAACGTATCTACTAAATGTTTAAATGCTAGCACTCTAAATATGTTTAAAACAAAACTGAGAGGGTGGGTTACACAAATACGAAACAATGTTGCTCGAGAAAACTAAACGCGTTGTTGTCCATCTGCCATCTGGAGTGCATTGTTTTTCGTGGCAACCATATTACAGAAGGCAGGTAATTGCATCACCCAAAATGGTATCTAGGAAAATGATGACGAAACATAACATATATCAGCTTGGAGGACATAGCAGTAAAGGTTAAAGGGACGCAGAGACAATAAGTCGGAGAGTTCCGGGATGATTTCTGAAAAAAAATCGCAGCTAAAAACAAATGCTTTCAAAAGATGGTTCGTTCGTTCGGTTGCTACATTTAGTGAGATCACCATTCTTTGGTAATTTTGAACAATGGTACCTTTGCACCAGTCATCGGAATTGTTATATTTTCCATTCATATCTTCATGAAGAGATGTCTAAAATTCTGGTACGTTCCCAACATTGACTACAGTCTACGACGGAGGGTGAGTGCGCATAAAGTATGTTGGCTGAAGTCGCCTATTGTTCCAGCCCGGACTTGACGCTCACTGAATTGGTTCCATTCAGCTATTATCTTTATAAAATAACAATTCCTGGATTGGTCTGTTTGGACTACAGGCGCTACTAAGTACCTGGAGTTATTGATTTGAAGTGTTTCAACGATATTAACGGTCACAATTTATGGCGGATCTAGATTCTGAAAAAGGGGGGTGCCAAGTTTACCAGAAAATACACCAGATGGCAGTTTTTTCTGCAGGATACATGCAGGCACGCATATAGTAGTCCACCTTTTTATAATGCTACCCGTTTTGAAAGTGTACAATGACCTAACAGGGGTAGCCTCTCGTGAGGGGAAATTATCATGGAAAAGTCTTATGTACTGCATGGCCGCTTTTGACAGGGACCTTACAAGAGGTAGACCACTGCATGGCCGCTTGTGATAGGGACCTTACAAGAGGTGGACCACTGCACGCCATTCGTCTTCCCTGCCTAATACAAAGTACGATCGTATGCTTCGTTGTGCGTCTTTCGGAAGTCCAAACCGATCTACTCGACCTTTACGGCGATGGCTGTGCATGCGACTCCAGGGGAACTCCAAGTATTCCTCACCATTTTCAGTTGTTTATCTTTCAGGACAAAGCTGAACTTTTCACTGTTTGATGGTAATTAAACAAAACTTTGGACATGGTCTTCTGCTGCATTTGTTGCAAGATAATAGCAATACTTTTGTGCTGCCTACAGGTCTTTATTGTTTCGTGTCGCCAAATGCGTCTCCAAAAACACATCGTTGTGATTCTCGAGATGGGTGACATCATGGCTGTAGCTTCTCAGGGTAATACTCTGCTTTTCACAGAGAATTACCGTCTTTACTCTGGGCTGCAGCTTAAGGCGGTTGTCTCTCACACTGGTTTGCAAGCCTGACAATAGCTGTTGTAATTCACTATAATTTGTGTTTAAGGCATAATGGGGGAATCAATAAGAATTACTGGGAACAAATGGCAGTACTGGTCGTAACCTTCGAGGGATATCGAGAGTCCAACATTTTTATGCATTCAGTGCGGTATTATTCTTCCCTGGAATACACATCAGGTAGATGACTCATAAGGGGTTTGTAATGGATAAGGAGAAGAACCTTAGAATATTAAAGGACCCTATTCGATTAAAAAATCAAACATATGTGGTGAAGCGTCTGACGTACAGTTGCGAGGTGTACTGAGTTCTACCTTTGGTCGCCACAATTTGTCTGTATAGGCTTTAGAACACGGAACAAACCGCACACGCGTGCAACGGTTTATTCATCCATGTCCAAATTCATCTATCCGAGTGGTCGCAGTAATTTACAAAGCTAAGCTACAAAACTAAGCTATGTGTGATCATTAACTCTGAATCAAGATATTGACATTTCACAAAGCACTGACAGGACACAAGACTAGCAAAACCATGGTAACTGTCATTACGGTTGGTGTCCTTGTACGTAACAACCGTTATTAGGATACGGTTGTATCGACTGTTCGTGTTTATTTTTGTTTTGAAGTACAGTGTCTGGTCATTCTTTTGATATCTTTGTAATTAAAATTATTGTAATGGGATATGATTAAATAAAAAATATATATCTTCTTTCTTGCCCCTCCTTGGAACAATTCTTTCGGACGCCCCTGACTGAGCACTGATACGTAAAATGCCACGTATGTTGTCTATGAAACGCTGAGTGTTACAGATAGCAGATTCTTCGTTTGGCTCCAGACTGGTACTGTTGATATGATGCTTGTAGACGTCTTTGAATAGGCGACTGGACATTTTGAATGGCTTGGGATCAAACGATTATTTTTTTCTTTGAAGTGGGTGAAAGGATTTAGTTATTGTGCATTGTGTGTGGTTGCTCAACAAAATAAATCAAAGGTTAATAAACTATACTGAAAGGACACATTCGAAACGTGTCTAAGCCACTAAACAAAGGCGGGTCATTGAAACTTGCATTGATAACAATGTTACATGCTGAGCAACAGCTCGGTGGATTAGACACCTCAGTGCCTTGAATGAATGGAACAAATTGTCTACGGGTTGTATAACTGCTAGCAGCGTGAATATGTTTAATAACAAGATTGACCTATATCTCAGGAGGGCGTGTTACACGTAGGTGAACATTGTTGGACTCTCGATAAGCCAATAGTTTTCTTGTCCACTTGCCATGTGGGCCTTTGACTTCGATGGCAAATCTTGTTAAATCTTGTTAAACATCTAGATAACCCTAAACATATTTTACAAGATTTAACAAGATTTGCAACTATCTACTACTGCTGAGAGTTCATCCGCAAATAATGCCCCCTTTCCACTTAGATGAAATCCATCCCTCATGTACATATCAGTCCTCCCAACAAAACTTCCCCACAAATCAAACTTCCGCTTCCCTACACAGCTTCTGTAGTAGCATGTTAATTACCATCCCCCGGCAGTTTCGATATCTCAGACCCCTCCTTCCTATTAATGGTAAAATCCCTGAGAGAATTACCTGCTCAACCCACTTCTGGTTTAGTGTTCTGACTAACTGCCTGTATGGCAGTTGTACCCTCCCTCTCTACGTTATTTCTTCCTATGTGTACTAAAACAGATCCACCCTTTCACGAACCCATAATGTTTTCTACCCTCTCAATTATAGGCTAGGCAAGGCAAGCAAACCACCACGTCAACTCCCTTGTTTAAGTCTCTGTCGGTTTTCCTAACTATCGAGTCACCCACAAACATTCTCGCTCTCTCCCTCACCCCCTCTATCACTACCTCAGAATAACTCTTCCGTTCCGTCACACTGCAGCCTTGTCACCTGGCCGACTGTTATCAATCTCCCTCTCACACATCAACATGTCATGGTTCCCTCTCGTCTCCTGGCTTACGTGCGCTCCCGTCGCCTTCCCTCCTGACACCTTCCTCCCATCTCCCTCACTCCCATCACCGTCACTCTCGTCTCTTGTCTCCCCCACTCCCGTCTCCTTCTCTCCAGTTGTCTTACCTCCCATTTCTGTCCTTCCAGTCCCCATATGTTCTGTCTCTCTCCGACCTGTCACCTTGCCTCCTCTAAGCCTCCTCCCAGAGGTGATATCTCCCTAGCATCTCTCTCATCATCTCCCCCACCTAATCATCTACTGCCCCCACTGGAACCACTAGCACAACCCGCTGTCACGAGTTTTACTAGTATGAACGATACAATTCTTTAGTCCAGGGGTAATAATGAATAACAGCGGATGAGCCGATGTGACTTACTTTACTTTCGTGTTCCGATTATGTATATAATAACCAATACTATNACACATATATCGTTTGCGCATTTATTACGTAAATAGTAATATGTTTAGTGTTCAAGACATCAACAGTTATACAGGATAACAAGTATACCACTTAGTATATTAATAATCTCTGACATCATGACATAATGACAATGTTCAGTTAAAATCGAGACTAGTTATAATTACAAGTTAGAATGACAATTTTCAAGTCTTACCGGAAATAGAGTTCAAAGATTTTGAAAGTTCCAATACTGTTCACGCATCCTATCCTTGGATGTGGGTTAAACTAAAAGCTAACATTGCCTCGTTCCCTGGGTCGTCACAGGGATAATATTAACACTTTGCACACATAACACTTGACGATCGTTGGATAAACGGATTTGATTCACGGACGAACACTCTTACGATGACTGACGAAACATGAATAACGAGTCGAATCAGTAGAAACGCTTCGACTGTGAAGATCGATGTAGTTTAGAAGTACGCTTCAATGAAGGTGTTTGTCGGAGTTTGGGAATCAACGTAAGTCGCACAGTTGTGTAGACGTAATCGCTTCAATGTAGATATTCGATGTGAATTAATGATCATCTTGTCGCTCCGGTGAATTAAAATTTTAACTTATCGAATAAATTATATAACTAGATTCATTACAAGGATTATTTCATCCTTTCTTCGCTAACAATTAATATCAGAACATTTCAACTTAACAATAATGGCTTTATTCGCGCAATATATTTCTACATAGTTGCAAAATGTTCAGCTTACAAATACAGCTGTAACACAATACACGTCATCACACACTTAAACCAAAACTCCGAATAACGCTTAAGTTCGTTCCCGGCACTAAAACCAAATCTGGATGATTTTAGTGTTAACCATTCAAACCATAGATCGAGTCGGTACTCAGCGTTTCTACGTCACATTTAAATCCCAAGATGCCACTAGAGGCGTAAGTCTTGGGTAAGTTTGGCACTCGGCCTTTAAAGAAATTCGTCGATGGTGAAATAAACTGTATGAAACCATGTTTCATCTTATCCGTTATCCGATAATTCAGCAAATAATCTAGCAACTTTTTCACTAATATACTCAATCCTGGTAAATATAACGAACGGGGTAACTCGAACTTCACCAACAATAGAAACCATAAATTAATGATGCCACATATCGAAAGGAATTCAATTCAAACTTAAATAGGGTACGGGAAAACTCTGTTGATACTACCGTCTGCCCATATTTATTTCTAGCGTTGTTCTGAGTCTTACCTTTGCGCAATGTGACCACAACTCCTATTCTAAGGATGATTTGTTACCATATTTTTTCTATGCCTTTCTATAAAGTTTTTTCAATAAAGTAAATAAGGTAACAATGTCATGGCGAAATAAGTGACTTCAAACAGTCTAACCGAACAAGTGGTGTCCGTGGACTATTGCAGTGGTATCTGAATTTGTGATATGATATGAAAAATGACAATGCAAGCAGTATGATAAATTGTAAGTATTTAACAACATTGATGCATAGTATCAATACAAATTAAAACACGGCTGTAAAAATACAATTATGTGACACCCGCCTTCCCACCATTGCCACACTGAGCAACAAGCAGCTGTTCCACTTCCACCACCTCAGCTGTTCCAACTCCACCTTTACCACCTATCCAACCCACCTTTACAGAAGATATAATCATTCCCATAGGCACAGGTTGATAGAGTAAGAGAGCATTTTGCTTGGAAAAAGACAGACAGCAGTAGCAATCACGAATAGCATAGTACAGATCGGATGCCAAAATGGAAATAAAAAAAAAANTCCACTTCCACCACCTCAGCTGTTCCAACTCCACCTTTACCATATATCCAACCCACCTTTACAGAAGATATAATCATTCCCATAGGCACAGGTTGATAGAGTAAGTGAGCATTTTGCTTGGAAAAAGACAGACAGCAGTAGCAATCACGAATAGCATAGTACAGATCGGATGCCAAAATGGAAATAAAAAAAAAATTTAGGTGGTATGACACCAGTATGTGAGGGAGCAGGTAGCCATTTTGCACTTTTGCATTTGTGCCCAGTGCATTTGCAATATTGTGTAACAAATTTGGACAGAATACTTGTATTTTGGTTGTATCACAGCCACTGGAAGCATTGCGTAGATTAGCATTTTCAGATCAGGCCGCAATGGGTATCTGGTCATGTGATACCCCTTTATGATGACGTATCGAAATCACGCCGTTCGCCTTGTAACTTAAACACAGTCACATAAACAATAACATTTCACAGACCTGACAAATTGGAATTTACCCAAAATCCGGTTAAATGTGAAAAACTGTAAATTTTCTTAAAAAATTATGCCATGTTTGGTTAAAAAAACAAGCAATTATATAAATATTAGTTTGAAAAAAACGTATTAGTATATTTAAAGAGACAGTAAGCAGACTTCATTGGTTCGCAATGCTCTTGAAATCTAGTGTACATGATCTATGATTTATGAAGTGTCAAAATCGACCTATAATTAAATTATGTGACATATTTTAGATAATATTGTTATATTTAAGCTAATGTTTATCTAAGTGCATCCGTGCGTGCGTGCGTGCGTGCGTCCGTGCGTGCGTGTGTGTGTGTACATGCGTGCCTGTGTGTATGTGCGTGCGTGCTTGCGTATGTGTGACTAAAGATATTATTATCATTATTATGTTTATTATTATTATTGTTTTTGTTATTATCATTATTTTTATCATCATCACCATTATTGAAACAATAAAATTTCACAGACCTGACAAATTGGACTTTACCCAAAATCCTGTTAAATGTGAAAAACTGTAAAAAAAATTAAGAAGTTATGCCATGTTTGGTTTAAAACCAAGCAATTATATAAATATTAGTTTGAATAAAAAACTTATTAGTATATTCAAAGAGACAGTAAGCAGGCTTCATTGGTTCTCAATGCTCTGGAAATCCAGTGTATATGATCTATGATTTATGAAGTGTCAAAATCGACCTATAATTAAATTATGTGACTGGTTTTCAGCTAATATTATGGGCAATACATTGTTTAGACTTGGCTGTCAAACAAATAATAATGCCTTGACAAGCAGCAGTGTTCCATAATGTCTCTACCTGTACATTGTGCCACGACTTGATATTTGACACTTTCTCAAACAAAAAAATCCCTATTAATGACGCTGCCAAACCTGTACTATAGCGTAGAAGACAAAGACCAGTAGAGCCTATAGGAGACACAACACTTCCCACGCATGCACACAAACAATAGTTAACACCAGCTAAAATTAAGCTGGCCCTAGCTGGTCTGTTCAGTGTGTGTGGGTGTGTGTTGGGTGGACGGGGTGTTTGAAAGGGTGAGCGTTTGTTGTTGCAGCTGCATGGACTGAAATTATTACGTGTGTCATACTGTGTTACCAATCTTGGCTAGTTCTGATGTAAACTGTTTAGCCTAAAGCCCTCAGTTGTTGCTATTTTGTTTACGTGCAGCAAGACAACAACAGGTAAATTGAGAAAAAAAATTACTATTGAAAGTGACAATAGTAATTTTACTTGGATTTACTTGGGATTTTACAATGGAGGAGACAACACATGATAGTAGTAGTAGTAGTAGTAGAAGAAAGAGAAATGTCCTCCTGCTCGTGGAATTAAGATGAAGGTTGGCAGCTTCAAGGGCAGCCACTGTTATGGATTAATGGAAACATGTTCTGCTTGGTGTGATTGCTATATTATGTGTCTGCTTGGTATAACATGAAGCTGTTTAATATAATATTAAAAGTGAATAGGCAGTACTTCTATAACACATTGTCTCCTTGTCATTATTATTATTATAATTATTATTATTAGTAGTAGTAGTAGTAGTAAATATTGCAATTTATACAATACATATAATATTTACAATACTTTAAAAGTGTTGGGCCCATCCCGGGAAATAACAATGTTTCTAGTAATACATAAGGTCACGATCGTTGCATGACCGTAGCATGTCACCAGTTGTGTTTCTCAATAAGATTTTCTATTTGTTTTTCGTCTTGATTGCTTTGTTATCGTTCACATGAATTCGTGACTCTCATGATCTTTCGACATTGACAAACTCATGAACGACGCAGTAGAGATAACTCGTGTGTGTATGTTTCTGTCGGGTTAATACCAGACAAGGTTGGTAGCATGCAGCTCTGCAAAGCACTACACTTGCAGCTCTGCAATGCACTACACTTGCAGCTCTGCAATGCACTACACTTGCAGCTCTGCAATGCACTACACTTGCAGCTCTGCAATGCACTACACTACACTTCTATGCTGCACTACTTCGCTCCAGAACGACCGTACACGTGTATCCCGGCTTGCAGTCATTTGAACCAACGGAACACGGGCTCGGGCCGATTCAAGGAAACACAAGACGAAGTTTCTTAAAGTTTCTTTTGCATATGTATCCACGCATTTTGATTAGTCACCCTTCAGACGTTTCGATACACGTTTAACTTCATCACTGACCAAACAGTGCAAACCTTGTCAAACTCGGCGACAACCACAGCGTCGTTCTGAATATCTCTCACGTAGTTGATGTGACCCATAAACGCGTCCCAATCTTCCGGCTCGGTGACGATGTCCTCGGTGACGATGTCCTCGGTGACGATGTCCTCGGTTACGATGTCTACAAAATCAGAATCAAACCGACTCCCGAGCAACTCATTGAAGGCCTTTGATGCTCTCTCAATCCATGTATGGGCCAGTATGTGTGCATTCTTCAGCTCGTGACTAAGAGTGCACCTTAACTCAATACTGCCATCACGCTCATTATACATGTCCCATTCGATGACAGCTGCAACGACAGCCATCTCTGTATCGACGACCTGACGGTAATTGGGAGATGACATAAAGAAACTGAACAACTGTTCACCGAGTCCATTAACTATTGTTTTCTGTGGAATCCACCCAGCGTCCTACGTAGTGTCTCGGTGTGGAGGGGTCGGACCAAGACAGTCGTAGAATGCCGCCACGTGCAGTATCTGATTGTCGAGTGTGTGATCTTGTATGGCAAGGATGCTTCGCACATCTACAAACAGCGAAACAGAACAAATCTCAGTTCATGTCAAACTATGTTAGTAGAACAGTGACTTCATCAAACAAATAAAAGTTTTTCTGATAAAATGAAACGAATATTACTGTTACAAATGACATATTTTACCGATTTTCAAAGCTGTTTTTAACATAGCTGCTGTAAACCACTGATTTGTCTTTGGAAGTACATTGTGGGTACTTATTGTTAAATATACCATGTCCGATGTTCTGTGTGTTTACAATATTGGTAGAGCGTGGTTCAATTACGTAAATTACATAACCCGGGGTAGAGCAGCCCTGCTCCGTGGAGCCAGTGATAAACTACATTGCTATAAATATTGTACTATCTTACGCTATGCACATATTTAAGATAGTATTGTTATATTTAAGCTAATGTTTATCTAAGTGCATCCGTGCGTGCGTGCGTGCGTGCGTGTGTACGTGCGTGCGTGTGTATGTGCGTGCGTGCTTGCGTATTTGTGAATAAATATATTATTATAGTTATTATTATCATATTATGTTTATTATTATTATTGTTTTTGTTATTATAATTATTTTATAATCGTCATCATCATCATTACTGAAACTCACGGGCTTTGTCCACCATTTTCAAAAGCGCGTAGTTGTTTTCACGGCACATTTCAACGTGAACAACTTCGCCGTCCCCATTTTGCTTGCTCTCAAAGTACAGGCTCAGTACATCTTCGTACACATCACCAATGTTGTGGACCTGGAGGGTTCTGCATTCAGCCACCCGCCGTAGATTGATCATTCTTCCATACAATGGCTTTCTGGTGCACACCTTCCACAGACGTTCAAATTCTGCAACATATCGCATCCATCCTTATTGCAATACACGCACGCACGCACGCACGCACGCACGCACGCACGCACTCACGCATGCATGCACGTATGCATGCACGCACGCACGCATGCATGCACGCACGCATGCATGCCCGCACATTTACACAATGGATCATCCCGTGAATGAGCACAAGTGGAATTAATAAGATCGTAAACATACTACCCACTGCGTTATTGACAACCAAAGAATAATGAAGATATTTGTGATTATTAAAAATTCAATTCCACATAATCTTAATAAGTAATATATATATATATATATATATATATATATATATATATATATATATATATATATATATATAT
>SDWI01002450.1:11033-38344 GCA_009193005.1 Lamellibrachia luymesi
TATATATATATATATATATATTAAAAACAGTATATGGCCTAATACTGATCCCTCTGGTACCCCACTCAAAACCGATTTCCAGTTTGAAATTTCACCATCTACTATTACTCACTGTCTTCTGTGTGTAAGCCACTTTTCTATCCAGTTGATTACATCATTACCTATACAATGGGCTTTTAGCTTAAGTAACAATCTTTAATATGGCACTTTATCGAAAGCTTTCTGAAAATCTAAGTAGACAACATCCACTGGTGATCCGTCATCTACCCACTTTGTAATTCTTCCAAAAAACATAAGAGATTGGTTAGACATGACCTTGCTTTTAGGAACCCATGTTGAAATGTATTTATTAATTTATGTTTCACAAGGAATTCCACCATGTGGTCTCTAATTAATGTTTCGAGTAATTTACATACAACTGATGTTAAACTCACTGGTCTCTAATTATCTGGCTTGTTCCTCGATCCCTTCTTAAATAGCGGCGTAATATTTGCTTCTTTCCATTCTGAAGGAACTATTCCTTCTTCTAGTGACAAGTTAAAGCATTTTGCAAGTGGTTTATTAATTTGCAAAAAAAATTCCTTAATCAGTTTTAGTGGTATCCCATAAACTACAGGTGATGTATTATCTTCATCTTCTTAATTTTATGTGCTATCATTTCAGGGGTTACAAATAATTACCCTTTAAAGTTTATGATTTATTGCCCTCAAATTTAGTAAATGGGACTGGAAGTGAGCTGATATCTTCTGTGGTAAAAACTGAGATGAAATACTCATTCAAGACCTCTGCCATTTGAAACCCGTCTGAAATTATGTTTCCCCTGTTGTTTTCTAGTGGTCCGGCCTTATCTCGAACTTTCTGTTTACTCATTACATAAGCGTAGAAACTATTGCTGTAAGTTTTTATATTACCTGCCAATTTTTTTTCAAGGGTTCTTTTAGATTTTCTAATTTAAGTTGTAGCTAGGTTAAGTGCCTCTTTGTAATTTGCATAGTCTTCATGCTTTCTGGTATGACTATAAACCCTCCACATACTATGCTTAAACACTATTTTTCTAATAGCTTCTTTTGACAAGTGTTTATTTCTAGACCGTTTTCCTTGTTTTTTCAAGGGAACAAATTTATCGATGATACTCTCAATTTCATATTTTAGAATATTTCAGCATTCAATTGCGGTCTTATTCATCAGCATGTTATTCCAATCTAGCTTTGCTAAGTATTTTCTCATATCTTTAAAGTTACCTTTGTGGAAGTTTCTCCTATACGTTTTTTTATTTTTACTTCCTGATTTTGCATTGATGTCAAAATGTATTTGATTGTGGTCACTGTTACCCAATGGTTCATGTATTTTTAAATTATCCACTAATTCTTTTTGTGATGATAAAATTATATCTAAGACATTTTCTCCCCTGGTTGGTTCTAGCACGTGCTGAGTAAGGAAGCTATCCTGAATGAAAAATTTAAATCGTTGGTCCTCACCCCCTGTACTCTCTAGAGATTTCCATTGTATGTGTCCATGGTTAAAATCTCCCATTATCATACATTCCCCTTTACTAACTTCCTTTATAGCATTTTGTATTTTTGTGTTATCCTCTTCGTTTATGTTTGGACTTCGGTAAATTAATCCAATAGTTAATTTGGAATTTCCTGTAACTATTTTGAACCAAACAGTTTCATCGTAATCTGCTTTCCTTTCTAATTTTATTTCGTAAGCCTGAATAGATTTTTTAACATATAAAATAACTCCCCCTCCCCTTCTTCCCATTCGATCTCTCCTAAACATTACGTATCCTGTCAATCCTAATTCAGCATATGTTATGACTGTGTTGGCCCATGATTCAGTAATACCAATTATGTGAGGGTCAATATCTTCTACCTACTGTTATTGGTTTATCTGTACTAGTGGCCTCTTGTCCTGCTTGAGGCATCTCTAAGTAACCCCCTGCGCGTCTAGTTTAAATAGTGTTTACTACCAAAAATATCAGTTGTGCTACCCATGCCACTGTCTACTGCTGCTGTGAGTCCATCCGCAAATACTGCTGCCCCCTTTCTACTTAGATGAAGCCCGTCCTTCATGTACATATCAGCCCTTCCAACAAAACTTCCTCACAAATCCACAAAACCAACTTCCTCTTCCCTACATAGCTTCTCGACTAGCATGTTAATTGCCACCCCCGGCAATTTCGGTATCTATGACCCCTCCTTCCTATTACTGATAAAATCCCTGACAGTATTAACTGCTCAACCCGCGTCTGCTTTAGTGTTCTGACCAAATTCCTGCATTTCCTAACTATGGCAGTTATATCCACCCTCTCTACGTTATTTGTCCCTACGTGTATTAAAACGGACCCACCCTTGCCCGATCCCACCATGTTTTCTACCCTCTCAGTTATCGCTTCTATTTTGGCCCCAGGCAAGCAAACTACAACGTCATCTCTCTTGTTTACGACTATGTCGGTCTTCCTAACTATTGAGTCCCCCACAAACACCCTCGCTCTCTTTCTCACCCCCTCTATCACTGCCTCGGAATAGCTCTTCCGATGGATCCCTTCCATCACATTCTGTCCTGCAGCCTTGTCACTTGGTGGCAGACTGTTATCAGGCTCTCTCTCACCCATCAACCTGTCACTTTTCCCTCCCGTCTCCTGGCTAACTTGCGCTCCCGTCGCCTTCTCTCCTGACACCTTCCCTCAAGTCTCCCTCACTCCCATCGCCTTAACTATCGTCTCCTCCCCCCCCCCGACTCCTTCGCTACTGTCTCCCCCACTCTACTTTCCTTCGATCCATTTGTCTTCCCTCCCATTTCTTTCCTTCTCGTCTCCTTTCGTCCTGTCTCCCTACGACTTGTCACCTTACCAGACTGAGGTGAGCTCTCCCTACCATCTCTCTCGTCATCTTCCCCACTTTATCATCTACTGTCCCCCGCAAGAACCACTGGCACAACCTAACAACTCCCTTCCCATCACTGCCCCTCAAGTTCATTTATCCTAGTACATCCCCTACGCTCAAAACTATAACTATCCGCCTGAACCTCAGTACAGGACTTCTCACACCCGGACTTGACGAAGTCCACCCAGTTGCTGCAACTGCTACATATTAAATGCCTGGTGGCCTTTACCTGCCGTTTGCACGGCGCCATCAAAAAATTTAGTCTTAATTTGATTGCTATGTTAGCATTGAATAAGGCTGTTTTTGTGTTCAAAAGAACACTTTTGGTTAATATACTTACTGACTATGTATTTTCTGCTACGTTCGCACGAGCAAAGAAAAAGCCTGCCACCTAGCGAATACAGAGAACACTGTGTGAACAAAACAACGAAGTCAGTGTATACCAACTTACGTTTAATCCTGCTGTTAATTCCTTTTTACCGAAACGTGTACTACAACTATGTCAGATATTACCTTATATATGTAATTTATGTAAATGTATCACTTTATCTAATATATATTTAACAATGTAAACGATAGTTTGGTACACCAGTTTAATTCACGACCTGTAAACAAACTCCCTTTTATCGCTCGTTGAATTTGGGTCCGGGAAAAATCCTGCCTCTGTTAGCAAAAACAGTTTCTTAATATATGTATATAAGAAGTCTGTGTATAATATATGTGTAATAGTAATACTTATTTTAACCAATGTTCCACCGTTTCTGACTATTCACTATGCTATCTCAATTTCGAATGGTAACAACCCTATTAACGCTCACTGACTTCCCTATCGGAGCCCGGAATTAACTTACTCTAAAATACTGCCTCTGAATAATAATTAACAAAACCTGTCTCCTAATGTATGTCTACAATACGTTTATGTATAATATATATGCAATAGTAATACTTATTCTATTCGATATTCCACTTTTTTNTTATGTAAATGCATCGCTTTATCTAATATATATTTAACAATGTATACGATAGTTTGGTACACCAGTTTAATTCACGACGTGTAAACAAACTCCCCCTTATCGCTCGTTGAATTTGAGTCCGGGAAAAATACTGCCTCTATTAACAAAAACAGTTTCTTAATATATGTCTATAAGAAGTTTGTGCATATAGTATATGTGTAATAGTAATACATATTCTAACCAATGTTCCACTGTTTCTGACTATTCACTATGCTACCTCAATTTTCGAATAATAAACAAACCTATTAACGCTCACTGACTTCCTGTCGGAGACCGGAACTAACTTACTCTAAAATCCTGCCTCTGACTAAAAATTAACAAAAACTGTTGTCTAATATATGTCTACAATACGTTTATGTTTTATATATATATGCAATAGTAATACTTATTATATTCGATATACCATTTTTTTTCTGTAAATTCTCTGCACCAAATTTAAGTCACTGCACCAAGTCCAAGATTCCGGAAGTCAACTTCAATGAAGTAATGAATGAGGAAGTAGAAATATTGACAGAAGAGGCGTAATAGAGCCGTCGACATCTGATTATGCAAGTCCGTCAGTCATCGTGAGAAAATCGGATGGTTCTCACAGGTACTGCATAGATTTTCCCAAGCAGAATGCAATTATTTTGACAGACGCAGAACCAATGCCAAACCAAGAAATGAATGTTGGTAAGTTAGGTGCGTCTAAATACATTAAATACCAAAATCGACCTCTCAAAAGGTTACTACCAAATACCGATTAAAGCGGAACACAAATATCTCACTGCGTTTCATTCGGAGCTTGGCTTGAGGCAGTTGAAATGTATGCCGTTCGGATTAAACAAAGCAGGCGCAGTAGTTTGTAGAATGATAAGGAAGTTGCTGAAGGGGATAGCAAATTTGGGGAGCTATATTGATGACCTAGTCATACATACGCCCAATTGGGATGGCCATTCAGAAGCGGTGAGAAATGTACTCGATCAGTTGCGTATTCATTCTTTGACTGCGAGACCTCCGAAATGTGAAATTGGATGCAGAGAGATCAAGTTGTTGAGTCAGGTTGTGGGTCAAGGCGTCGTTAAGCCACAGGATGAGAAGGTGGATAGAGTGCTAAATGTCACAAAACCGTCGACAAAGAAAGAGCTAATATCATTCTTAGGAATGGTAGGTTACTATCGCAAATATATAAACAGATTCGCAGAACTTGCTAAACCGCTGACATACATGACGAAAAAAAAGAGCCTAACATACTAAATTGGAATGACAATGCGGAAAACGCATATGATTTACTCAAAAAAAAATATCTGAACGACCTATGATTCGCTTACCGCAGTTCGACAAAGCAATGGTTTTATGTACTGATGCTTCAAATGTGGGTATCGGATGCTATGCTAATGCAGGAATTCGAGGAAGGACGATTTCCTATTGCGTACGCAAGCAGAACACTTAACACAGCAGAGACGCATTATTATGTTATTGAGCGCGAATGCTTAGCTCTGGTATGGGTGATGAAAACGATTTCATCCTTACTTGTATGGGCGGGAGTTTGTGATCGAGTGCGATCTTAAGCCACTTTTGCTGCTACACATTCGCTTATGTTGAGTAATTGCGATATCATACTATGCAGAAACGTTTGTTTTGCTTCATATCAAACAGGTCTGTTGACCCATTAACAAGAGTAATGGTTTATTGCAGACGGTCCGTCTGTAGAGTTATTGAGTCCACGATAGTTTTTTTTTCATTTCCCCGTGTGGGATATTTTACTTCAAATGGCATAGACACTATATAGAAGGGACTAATGTTTTTAGTGTATCTTCCGAAAGACACGACAGTTTTAGTGTCTCTTCCGTAAGAAAAAATGAGGCGATTATTCGCAAAACTTCCTGTAAGTCGTTCTTACCTTGGGAAGTGCAGCCCCAGCCTACCATCGTGCATCGCGCTGCGTCAGCGGGGAATGCAGTGTCTCCACGTTCTCGCAACGTCACCGACTGGATCTGCGGAAATATATCACTGCCGAGTGGAACCGTGTCACGCATCTTCACCAGGGCTATGTCTTTCCGCCAGTGATCCAGAACGAAGTCATCGAACACCATTGACGTAGTTTCCATCCGTGCAACATTTTCTCTTTTTATTGTATAACTTTTTCTTTAACAAAATAATACAGAACGAACGCAATCATACATACACGCACGGCACGCACACTGGTCTACTTTTTTCCCGAGAATTTAAACAAACATTGGGACTAGAGTTTACTCGGATGCCGTACCAACTCTTTGGAACTCGCTTCCTATTAGTGTTTGGTGAGCAGGCAACATAATAACACTATGACGTCACACATAGGTGTCAACATTACCGCTTTCGGGCGGGAAATACCGCTTTCCCCTTGGTTCAGCTTTCCTCTTTGGGCGGAATGTCACACGGGTTTCGTAATACAAAAATCATATAAAAATTCATCTATTTATTGCACACCAGGCCATTCTAGGCAAATGTAATTTCTCATATGAGTTCAAATTTTCTCGCCTGTGTGTTGACTTCGAACCAGAATGGCACACCAAGAGGGCGACCTGTAGAAAATAACGCGTTAAAAACGACGGAAAACGCTAAAAACGACAAAGGTGGAGTGGAGGGAGGTGTTTCGCGCTTTCCTTAAATACCCTCCCTTTTCATGAGCACTTTCTTGCTTTTTCGTTTTTTTATATTTTTACACCTATGCGTCACCTGAACGTATATATGCATTTTAATATTGCGCATCCTCCGTCGCTCCTCAGCGCGTTAGTCCATCTGTTAATAACTTTGAAATTGCACAGAGCCAACTAATTTAACATTTCCTAACCTTTTGGTTTTGACGAGCCTCTGAGCTCGGGTTTCCGATAATGTTGACGAAGTGGAAGTCTAAGTATTGCATTCCAACTGCTTCCGCCATCTAATCTTAACGTTCCACTTGCTCTGAGATCACTGTCAACATTACATGGTTCTTGAATTCAACGTTGTGGTCGGGCTTTGCCAATGCATTGCATGTAGGGGCGCATCTCTCAGGATATAGGCGGTAATGTGTAGGCCTATGCAATTGGTTATTTTACATACGATTCAATGAACACGAAGCCGGTAAACTATGGTACACATCATCGAATTTGTGTGATGAAAGCTATGCATTGCCACGCTGTTTAAGTAGAATACTTCGGTTGCGAACCAGCAACGGGTGGTGCTCGCCTGTGACTATTATACAAAGGTGACGTTTTAATATAATGAATTTTCGTTGGCACAGTGTGGTTCAAGTTATCGTCTTAAAATCATTTTCATTTTAAATGAAGAGGTTTCCGCGCTCCGAGTCGGACATGCCAGTAGTGTGGCACCACGCCTCGGGATCTACAACATATCCGCTACCTCACCAATGTAAGATAATGTATGTGAATAGGAGTCATTATTATCCGACGCCGTTTTAATACAGAGGAAATAACCGTGAATATTGTATGTCATCATTTGTAATATTCTTTTTAAAATGCGTTAAATCGTGCATCTTGCTTTCTATATCTAAATGTTATTTTGCGAACCTTCAGATCACACATATTCGCTGGATAAAATAGCATGTGATGCCAGATAATTTTTTTTTTTTAAATGTCCATGTGTATAATATCTATGTATGTATGCATGTGTGTATAATAAAGTCTTGATCGATAATTCACCTAGGTCAAGAAAAGTAATAGGTACCCAAACTTCTTCGTCGGGAAGCAAGGAGCAGCTGTTAGTATCCAGCGGTAGTTGAGCAGGGAAGCCCCGCAGTAGTACTTGGCATACGTGAAAGGTATTCCGAAAAACGACAAATCTGGAATCTTGCCCTGCAGGATCGATTCAGCAACTGTTTTAAAGGAACATTATTTATGATTAACTATTGTTAGATTGCATAATTCAAGTTGACACTTCAACCGCAATTACGGTCCTCGTATTTCTTGATGTTTTAGCATAAAACATTCAAATGCACAGGGGAATACAGTTTTATTATACACTTTAAATACGGATATAAAATAAGTTTCATTTGACAGTTTAAATACTGATGTGAATATTTGTATTATTACTGGCAGGTAATGTCCTTCGGACACATTATATCAGTGTTCGTGATGGGTAAGTCGGTTAGTCTCTCATATGTTTGAAGAAATTTTTCTTTAATTTATCAAATTAATTACACGAAATAAAAATTCCGTGTTGTTTTGAAACCTGTCGTCGCAAGATTTTAGTTGCATCTTTGTTCAGCAACCGAGCAGTATTGCATAGCAATAGCTATGCATACAAGGTATAATGGTTTCTATCAGTCCGCATTAAAAATGCAAAACAAACCTGCATTGACACCATCCATGGTCATTTACTAGCCGCGAACTCGTGACCGTCTATGACGCCTCCCACCAATGGCATATCAGGGTTCGTCCTGTCAATAGCGCTGTCTACTTCCGGCTGCGCTAGAAACGCGACTGAAATGCGAAGTTGGTCAGCGCGTGTGTGAACACTTGACCCCATAAATTAAACCTGCAATATATTCCGTGATATTTGCAAATAAATTACGTTTGTGGATTCTAGAAACACAATGCGAGCAGCGAACATCAGTGCTCTAACATGTTGCATCTATTTCACATCTACACAATGACATCAACAGGAAAGTGTTATCTCTATCGTTGTCTCCGGGGGAGCACAAGTTATGGGTTATCCCTTAATTAAGAGATTGGTGCAGGATGAGTTTTTGGAGAAGCGCTGTATTGTGACTTGTTGACCTCGAAAACGTTTTCATGAAAAGGCAGACCAAGACTGGGGTGGTCCGATGCAATACAGATAAACCTGGAGCATTCATGGGCGTTCGTTCTATATACTTTAATATCATCGTCACTGCGGTTGGGACATTGTATTATGTTCCTCACTGGGAGTAGGCTGAAGTTTTTTGCTTCCCTACTAATTAAGGTTAGGTCAATATAAAGGTGTGTTCTTATATAACGTGACCAATTCGTAAGATCGTTTAAAGCGCTTTACACTTCACCATTTGAAGGCTTGGCAGACCTATTCATTCCAACACCAACTCGACTCGAATTATCTGGGTACCTTCAGGGACGCTGCAACTACTGCGCGAAGACTACTTTTTTACGTAAAATCTATTGCCAGGTATTAATTTACATAGCAAAGTGTAGTGAAAGAAAGTGCCGGAGCTTCGAAACGACAGCAGGAGGATTCGAACCTGGGTGGTGGATTAGCATGCTGATATGATAATGACCTCAATGGGGCAATTAACGAGAGTAATTACTGTATGCAGGTAGTATGTTATTAGAAGAAGTTGGGGATGCTAATAGCTCACTAAGCAACAATCCGAAACATTACGAATTATTTATTGAAGCCTTCACAATTCCTACACAATTGTAGCATGATTACTGCGACACAGAAAGCGTCCGGTGCAATGTTGACCATCGCTGAATACTAGTTTTGAATGCACCGGGGAACTTACTGTGTAACACAACCGTTTGCACAGAGGGCCTACACGTATTCGGCAAGTACAAATACATAGGCTGTACAACATCACATGCACGCACGCGCGCACGCATGCACGCATGCATGCACGCGCGCACGCGCGCACGCACAACAGTATACCCAAGATAGAAAATTGTAAACATGTAGTCTATACGGAACAATAAATGTAACGCGAATATTTCAACATGTTAATTTTGTCACGACACAATGAACTCGCCGAACTTATATTTTATTAACGTAGCATAACGCAGCTAATTATGTGGTGTTTCGGTTATGTCGAAAATCGTTGTCCTCAAACATACATGTTGATATCAAATTAATTGAACACGTAGAGACATATGCACCAGGAATTCAGATATCGCTGTTTTGTTTATCAGTCCAGGGAGTCGGTGTAGTTAGCCTGAAATAACCTACTTGGCACCGTCCGTCATCTCACCGGCGGTCTCACATCAACCATCCTCTCGTGACGCGCTCAAACACAATTGAGGCGGTTTATATAATGTACATAATGCGTGTGGCTTTACAATTATGTGAGCAATACTGCATTTGACGTGAGGTCCGTGCGTGCGTGCGTGCGTGCGTGCCTGCTTGCGCACGAATGTGCTTCTCTTCTTCCTCGTTGCTGTCTTTAAAACGACTGCCATACCGTACGACTCGGATAAAACCATCCGATTGCATCGCAAACAATGAAGTCGTAGCGTGTGTCATCCCTCTCAGATACGAGTCACTCGTACGATTCCGAATGTAAGACATGTTCTAAAGTTGTTCCAATTCTATCGGACGAACAGTGGGATTGCCTAGTCAAAGACCAACATGGTTGACCAACGACTTCCCTGAGAAAAAGGGAAAGTTCAATTTGTATGTCGACTTCGCAGCATGAGAGGGCAGCAATATTTCTTCCTCTTCGCTTTCGTCGGAGTTAAACTGATCTGTCACGTTGGGTCCCGCCATTTTGTGACTATGGTAAACAACTAAATGACCTTCACATTTGACACCGTGCGACATGACCGATCCGACTGACGTGTAATGTGTTTCTATTTGTCCGAGGCTTACGGCTCGATTTAATCGTATGCGTTCCCTCGTACAATGAGCTCGGCTAGGTTGCATCGCACCGTGTGGTTTATCGAACACCTTCTTCCACATATCAAGCGTTTCTTCGTGTTTGCTATGTGCTGTTGCTTTTATCTGCTGTCCAAACTGCCTGCGTACGTCATATTCATGAGGACATCCTCCGTGCTGGTCTTATTGCCGAATAATTCCATCACCATGATGCACAATAAAGGACTAACTCCGATTAAGTGCACTTCTTTGCCTCAAACCAATGTTAGCCTTAAACCCAGTTAATATTATATGTTCAATAAATACTCTTCCCTTCGTTCTCTCCTACATTGCTTCAACCATCCGGGCTTCTGCTTCTAGCACTCCAGTTGTCAAAATCATCACTGTCGGGACCATGTCGAAAGCCTTTTCTATGAGTACAAATCATAGTACCATATTATCTTGCCTCTCCAACATCTTCTGTCTGTCCTTGATATGACCGTCACTCCCTTCACGTCCTTGGCATCCTCATCCCTCTCACGGGCCATATTGTATCATCTTTCTCTCGTCCTCATCTAGCTATCATACACGTCTGCTTCCGTGTTTTTCATTGTCGTGCGTATATATATATATATATATATATATATANATATATATAATACATACATACATATATAAATATACATACGTACGTATATACGAACACACATACATGTATGCATACATATTCACATATACACATACGCATACACGCACGCACGCACGCACATCATGGTTACATGTCAGTCATACGGCGAAGAATACCCAGTATTATAAAGTATACAACAGTAACAAGCATCGATGCCTTACTTAATGATGACCGACCACTGATTGCAACAAACACAAGCACCGTCCACTTGACCACCTCCATCGTCAGAACGGTTATCATGTCCGGCCGCCCTCAGTCGTCAAACAAGCACTAACTGTCCTCCAGCACTGTCGCGTCCCTACACTCCCCGAATACATGGGATGTCAAAAAGCAGCCCATCTGTGAAGGGGCGCTGTCAAAGGTTGTGGACAAACAGTGTTTGTATTGTGTTTCCGGGTGTCCATTTTATACATTATAAATTGCAGTGGCCCAACCTGATATCATTATAATTGTATTAGTGCAACTCCTCTGGGTACAAAAGGTATTGAAAATTGTAGTAATTAAAAACAACCTTTCAAAAAGATTGCCCACTATGATTTTAACCTTGCTTACCATAATGCGCGAACGCACATATGCACGCACGCACGCACGCACGCACGCACGCACGCACGCTCGTACGCACACGAATTTTTATTAACTTTGCGTGCGTGCGTGTGTCGTTGTCCACGTCGTAGTAGTAGAGTAAACATATACAAATATACAAAACATATAAACATAATGATGATTTAATGATGGATGTTGGGTAACGTCGCATATACGCCGGGTTGTATCGATGAGTCATTTCGTGATTAATACAATAAAATGTGAAACAAAATGGTATTAGATGAAACTAATTGTTAATGCTTTAAATAACATTAAAACAAACATGGGTACATGGAGAGAACTGTTGAGAAAAAAGAATTTAATTTTTTTCTCCAATTTGTAATCCTATATATTGTTAATTGTCACAACTAAAAATCACCGTCAACGTTTTTTATTTAAATTAGTTTTAAATCAATGATGTAGTATTTAGATTTAGTAAATCAAAGCAGACACTGAAATCGCCAAACATGTAGAAGTCGTATTGGAATTGTAAGGTGGTTACATGAAAATGTGGAAATTTCGTTTGTTTGATGATAAATGCGACCCATGCCTGACATTGTCTCGTGTTATTATTCCTATTTCAAACTTTGTCATTAATGCGCCATCCTCAGATCACGCGAAACAAGATATCTGAACATTAATAACATAGGAAGATATTACTGGTGAAAATGTACATGCATGTAATTATTTATGTACCCGTAGTCACGATAGTTGTTAAAGAAAAAAAAATCCTACCTACCTACCCTACCTAATTTTGTTTAGCCTGTTACCGGAAACACACCTATGTTTTTAAATGTCTAACTGCAGATTAGTTGGTAAAAGTTTGTTGTTTGCTTCATACATTGTAATGGCAGTTTTTTGTTTTACAAAAACAGTCCAACAATTTTCAATAACATTTCACAGCACGTTAAACATGAAGGCACTTGTCTAATCTCCGAACCCACCTCAATTTCGTCGTTATTAACATGCAGTTTGTTCAGTAATCACACACAACGCATACTGAACTATAGAACATGTAAATAATTAAACATGTTGTGCGTAAGAACGCATTTAATCGCATTTTTAAACTGCACTTAGCACCATCTTGCCAATTTATTCGCAAGATGGCGACACTGATAGCAAGTTAAGGGTCCACCTAAATGTCGCCGTTACACAATTATAGGTTAATGGGTTAATTTAGGCCGTTGGCCTTTGTTGGTCCCCATATCCCAGCCTGCTCCACTATCGGTCTCATCTGGTTTTGAATTGTGAGACTGTCTTGGCATTAACCACTGTTTGAGGAAGGCCATTACATTGGTCATTAACCCTGAGCGAGAAGAAACGGTGCCTAATCTGGAGCCTAGCTATCTGTTTGAATATCTTCTTTGTGTGTCATCTAGTAAGTCCAAGCCGACTGGTTTTTTGGAAGAAATGTCCAGCCTCAACGTGGTCCCATCCATTTAATATCTTGTAGGTTTCGATTAAGTCACCTCTCTGACGTCGGCCGTACAGTGAGTAGTGTCTCAAGTGCCTTAGTCTTTCATCATGTGCGAGCTTGTCGATGTTCGGCACCCGTTTAGTGGCCCTGCACTGTACTTTCTAAGTTGTCGATGCCTGCTCACATATCTCAATGTGTGGTCTGATATACGCTCCGTACTGTGTTACAAAGGATTGTCTATCCATGTGTTTAAACGATCTCTTCACCATGCCGAGATATTGCATGGCCTTCTTTGAAGCTTTTTGGCCTGTATGTAATAACATGCACAATGCATACTGAACTACGGGACATGCTAATTATTAATCATGTTGTGCGCAAAAACAAATTTAATCACCTTTTTCGATGACTGAGTTCGCATATTTACTTCGCTTGAAGTGTCGCCATCTTGCGAATACAGGGAGCAATATGACGCTCAAAGCATGTTAAATATGCGAAAAATGTTTTTACGCATAACATATTTAATAATTTACATGTTCCGTAGACCAGCATGCATTGTACATGGTTACTGTGCATATTGAATGTTAATTACGCCGAAATCGAGGTGGGTCTGGATTCTATACAAGTGATAACATGAATTAACTGACTTCATGTAGGAAATTCGTGAAATCGGCGTACCTCGCTTTTCAGAACAAAATACAAACAAGCTGATACTTTAATAAGATTCATCGATGTTTATATGATGGTTATACATGTTTTAATATAGCTAACGTACATCGAGCCTTCGTATTGCAAATGGTGGATGTTCGAGCAACCGCACCAGATGGCAGCACATATCATTACACAACCCTTCCCATTTCCATAATGTTCTTTTGTGTTACAGTATCTGGATATAACGCTTAACTAACTGAACGTACTGGTTCTAAGCCTTAACTAGCTATTCATCAACTATGTGTTCACATGCCCCTGTCTTCACAAATTGTTACAGTCACTGTAACTGGCTCAAACCTACACTGAATGCCAGTGGCTGGAATATTTAACCAACTGTTTATCAAAGTACTTGTGTATATGTCTTCACAGAGAGTCCCCATTATTACATCCATACATTACAGTTCATATCGATGTAGCTGACAAACCACATGGCCCGACCATGTAGTCATCACCGACTCCTTTCTAACTGCTTCACATGCATTAGTCGCGAGTCTAGCTACATCGTAATGCGTGTTCACTGGGCTCGTGTGCGTCATGGACTGGACATTCTCCTGATATTCAACTGGAACAGTATCGGCTGGTACTGCTTCTGGTCGCACTATCTTCTCAACCACTGCTTGGTCTGTATCTGCACTGAATGCGACGATTGGTTCAGTGTGATTTGTCCAGTAGTTTGAATTATTTCACGTAGCTGGCTCCTGTAAGAAACGAATCGGTAGACCACTTTCTATATGTACACTGTACGACCGGTCACCGATTTGTGAGATCACCTTGGCGGGAAACCACTCTTTCTTTTCGTGTTTCAGTAAACGCAATTGCTGTCCGTTTAACAATGGAGCCTTTCTCTGGTATGTTGGTCGGCGTATATTTTCTCTCGAGCAACTGACTGATTGATGTGACTACGGTACTCGTCGTGTGCCATCTGAACACGACATGGAACAGATGTTGTCATTGGTCGTTGAAATATCAGTTCGGCTGGACTGGGTAACACAGTGTCTAGTGGTGTCGATTGGACGTTGAGTAACGCTCTGTTGACATCTCCTCTTAATGTGATGCATTTCTTGATGATTGGTTTGATGTAAGGAATCTGTTTTTCGATAAAGCCATTTGATTGGGGATATAGTGGACTTGACGTTGTGTGCTTGATATTCCACTGTGAACACAAATAATTATATCGGTGAAAGAACTGTGGTCCATTGTCAGAAACTACTTCGCATGGCACGTCCAGTATACTGACAGTTTCCTTTGTTGCTGTGATAACTGTACCAGCAGTAGTAGTTGGCAGTTCTTTAACGACCGGATTTCGACTGAAATAGTCTGAGATGATCAAGTAGTTGCGATCATCAATTTCAAATAGATCTGTGCCTACTTTGATCCATAATGTTCCAGGTCTCTTATACATGATCATTGGTTCCTTCACTTGTCGAGGTTGAAGTTACTGACATAGCTGGCAACGTTTGCAGATATTCTCAGTATCCTTGTTGATGCGAGGTCAGAAAACGCTTTCACGGGAAAGACGTCTGGTTTCTCTATGCCTTCGTGTCCTTCGTGTAGTTGTGCGAGGATATCACTTCGAAGCGGCTCAGGTATAAAAACGTGCTTTCTTCGAAGATGGCTCCATTTTCAACTGCCAGTTCATGGCGATAGTTCCAGAATTCACGCAAATTGTTTGGTACTTCTTGGATTGTGTTTGGCCAACCGGTGAAGATGACTTGGCTCAGACCGTTAAGAGTAGACGGTTTCGAAACAGGCAGTTTCTTGTCTGATCTGACCTTATTTGGTTGAAGAAAAAATCATCATGTCCACATTAATGTTCTCGGTATCTTTCAGAAGGATAGTGTGTTGGGAATGTCTCCAACCTCGACTTTGTGAACTGCATCGACATCAAGGGATACGAACTTCAGTATTTCGCTCGCTGGCAACCCCAGTATTACACGTCATGTTACTTCGACAACCACACGTCTGGCAATGGTACTCGTTCTGGTCGTTTCGTCGAATGCTTAACTCGATGGATCCAAAACATTTGGTATTGTCACCTGTGTAGGAAGAGAGTCTGATAATTGGTTCACTCTGTAGGATTTGCTCAGGTGGAATACTACCAAACATCTGTTTAAATGTTCGATTACTTTGGGCTCATCGTTATTTATCACCACTGTAGCGAAAGCATCTTCCTGGATGACAGTATTGACTGACATGTCGCTACTCTGTACTGGATAGATATTGAAATTGTAGGGTATTTGTTGTAGTTTTCAATCCCTGAGTCAGTGTCACTGTCTGGATCAAAACGGACTTCATTTTGAGATTTCATACTCCTCCTGTTTCTGTGTCTTTGTTTCGAATCTTCCTTTCCGACCTCTTGACTTTGCTTCCATCTTTGATGTTGGCTGTATGTAAAATTTGTAAAATTTAATTTCTGGAATATGTCGTCATTTTCGACAGAGCTTCTTCCAATTACCCATACATCCGCATGGTAGGCACCTGTCTTTGTACGCAGGACATGATTTGGGAGGATGGTGTAGACAACAGTTGGAACAACTCGATCGTGTCACAACATTGACAGTAGTTGCTAAATGAGCTGACATATTTAAATAAACACAATTTACAAAACGATATAGATAAATTAGTTAAATGGTCTGAAAAATGGCAGATGTTACACAATTTTTGGAAATGTAAATGCCTATATACAGGACACGGGAACTATGATATAAATTATAATATGGGGGATACTATTCTAGGTACTACTGTAATATAAAATGACTTAGTAATAACAATTAGTGCTGTTATAATAATAATAATTGTTATTATTATTATTAGTATTACTGTTATACAAGTTTCAGAACAGAGTTGTATTGCAGCTTCAAAGGAGGGTAATACAATTTTTGAGATGATTAGGATAAACACAGCATACAAGGAAAAAGCTAATAATATCTCTGTATATATGAGGGCCCATGCTGCATTTGGATCTTTCTTGTCATCGTCGGACAAACTTGATGCCAGGATTCTTCTCATTCCTTCATCTCCAAGTGCTATTTTGATTTGTGTTGCTTGTTTGCGACGGTCATTGACGTTGTGATCTTCGAGATATAATTTCATTCTAGACTTAAATGCTCTGAATGCGTCAGCTAGGGTTCGTGGCCCCAGTTCATAGTAGGCATTTTTGTTGTGGCCATGTTCGTTCAGGTAGGGTAACGGTATTTTAAGGTTTCAACGCGCGTTCAAGAACTAGTATAGTGTCGTAGGCATTATTCATATGGTCTACATGTTCTTGGTAGCTAATTCTTACCGCTGTCACCATTTAATATAAGATGCATCGATGTTCATATCATGGTTATACAAGTTTTAATAGAACTAACGTACATCGTGCCTTCGACCAACAGCACCAGATGGCAGCATATACGTCGACCCAGTCCGGAGACCGATTTTGAAAAAAGTTAGTGCGGTCTGCAGAATAGACACTGTGCTGGTATGCGGCGAATTCAGAGGTCAGACGACAGTTAGACGAATGTGCAGCGCTGATACAGACGAATGTAATACCTAAAAAAAGCAATTTAACCGATATCAGTAACTGTATTCAGCCAACAGTGTGGACACGTCTGAAATGTATACACGTGTGAGTGCATTATTTGTATTGTTCGCAGTTACTGCGAAATTCGTTATAATTAGGTTACAATTTCGTATTTTGATTTGTGTCGACATATTGACGGGAATAAAACTAAGATGACGTTGCTACGGAAGAAGCGAGCGACGAGTGAATGAGGGGAAACGCAGTATGCGCATTTTGTTCTGTTCAAATTCCATACAGGTATATTATCACCGCCATTTTTACACCGTTGACGTCACCGGAGCGAGAGGATGTGACGTTATTCGTACTTGACAAGTAAGTGCGGACGCGTTATTTTCCTTCTCACATGCGTTGACTGTTTCGGCAAAATTGTGTACGACTGTGTCGGTTTCTGCTTATCTAGTAAGAAGATATCCCTACCCTGACTCACCTCCACCACAGCCGTCCAGACTAGCGATGCCGGTGTGGCAGGGTATCTTCCCCTGGACATCTGCTCCCCCAGGGTATCTTACTCCGGGGAAGATATATTTCCCTCAGGGGGAAGATACCCTAGGGTAGGCATATCTTTCCCCCACCCTGGATATCTTATCCCCCCTGATAAACATGTGTGTATGTCTATTCTTATGCAAGAAAGTTTATAATTAGCAAATATGAGTCAGAATAATTTATGCTATGTGTTATTATGCAAGAACATTGTGCGTGTTTACTTTTACAATATTATAAATTTACCAATAATTGAATCACATGAAGTGATTCCTGAGTTAATCTTGATAAGTCTCTCATCGAGGCACTGAGTTAATCATGATCGGCCACTTCAACAACAAAACACACAAATCTTTTCTCAAGGCACATAGTTAATCATGGTCAGCTGCCTCAACAACACACAGCTCTCTTCTCATTATTACTGAGGTGTATAGTCCTCGGAGCTGTTGCTCAGCATATCAACACCCCAATGTTGTGAATACAAGTTTCAAGGATCCGCCTTTGTATATTGGCTTAGACACGTTGCCAATGTGTCCTCGCAATATAGTTTATTTACCTTTGATTTATTTTGTTTGGTAACCACACACAATACACAATAACTAAATCCTTTCACCCACTTCTCAGACAAAAGTCTTTGAGCACAAGCTTTTCAAAATGTAATTTCGCCTATTTAAGGAAGGGGTCTACACGAATCATATCATCAGTATCAATATGGAGCTACTGCTTCTTTAGTGGATTGATGCACTGCAACATTGGGGAATGCCGGCAGATTCCAGTAAAGACCGATGAGTTTGTTCAAATCTTGAACAGCAACGACAACCACTGAGTAATAATGTATGCAGTGAACTATGCACCTGGTGAGTTACAAGTGTACGATAGTCTGTACCGGACAGTGAGTAAAGATATCAAAGAACTTGTTGATACACACAAATATGACCGCACTGGGATTTACCATGCCCCAGATGGGATTACAGTTTGATTGATATATTGACAACATTACGTTTGCAATTACGTAATTACTCTTAAATTGCAATACTTACACAGCAAGCAACGTTTAATATTCAAATTAAGGATCGATGCAAATAACTATTCCTTACGTGGATCGTTCCCCTGAAAATTAGTTCCTGGACACCATAATGGCTTTAAAAAAAATATGTAATGAAAAATAAATCTCCGTAAACCCTCTAATGAGGCATCGTGAATGCACCATACTGGATCCCATGTATGTTTTTTTTATTTATATGAGATTTCTATTTGAACTTGATTGATGGTAGCTGGAAATATTGACGGCATTAAGTGTTCATTTAAACGTAATTACTCTTAAATTGCAATAATTCCGCAGCAAGCTATGTTTAATATTCAAATAACAGTATAAATTGCTGCATTTAAGTATTTAACATACTTTCGGTTGATGATTAATCGGAACTGCCTGGAGTAACCAATTACCAGACATTATAACAACAATTTTCTTACAAACCAAGTCAATTATTTAAATGAGTGTCTTACCTAGATGAATTTAATGCACTAAATGTATGTAATTTAAAATAATTATGCTTAAATGCAATAATTACACTAGAATCAGTGTTCAGTATCCGACGAAGCGCCAGTGTATCTGTGTGAAATCGTGCGCCCATATCAACCGACAAGAGCACTGCGCTGAGCCAGCAGTAACAGTTTGGAAGTGAAGCGCACTCGTATGAAGGCTGGGGACGGCTTGTTCGCAGTGGCTGTGTTGTCCCTGTGGAACACTTTACCTAACTTTATTAAAACCTGTGACACTCTCGCCAGCTTCAAATGTCGGCTAAAGACACATATCTTTCGTATTGCAAATCAGTGTATATTCCAGGTGAACGTTTTCCTCTACTCATAGCAATTTAGTTATGAATATTCCAGTATTCTTATTCATGACAGTTAACATTATTTTAACAATACATTTTAAAAGTATTATAAAAATATTTTACAAAAGTATTAAATTATTTATTATTATTAACCATACATATACATTTATTGATTTATTAGTATTATTGTTATATAATTATTGCGCTATATTAATATTTTAATAATTCTTATTACTGGCAGGTAATATAATTATTTAGATATTTCCTTATTTAGTAATTCTACACTATTTTATTGCTGTATTGTTTTAAGTAATCCTTATAACTAGTACTATTTTTAATACATTTATTTGTTGATTTTGCAATTCTACACTATTTTAAGTGTTTTAATATGTTGTGACGTGCCACGAGCAATTTTGGATATGGCGCTATTCCAAATAAAATATCTTGTTATTACTACTATTTCTAATCTGCTGCATTGAAGCATTTGAGTTATTTTATGTGTGGTGATTCATCAAAACTTACTTCATCAGCCGCTTTATACAGAAACGTCAGATACGAATAACATAACGTACTTTTTTGGGCAACTGTAACCATGTGTAGACGTTTACGTTTTAATATAGATTGATCTTTCTACCACAGTACTCTTTGATCAAATGAACCCTCCCGTGAGGGCAAAACAATTGACTGTGGGGTGATGGTCATTGCTGCGGCAATAGAAATGTTGGGCCAGCGCCGTGCCTTCAATTTTGATATGAAAATGTTGAGAAAGCACCTGGCCACTTGTTTGCAGAAACATCAAACCGTTCCCAATTTCTTAAAGCTGCCGTATCCTGCCACAGAGTGCACGATGAAAGTCGTCTGCTCCTGTCGGGGATTCCTGGCTACTAAGATGCAGAAATGTGTCAGGTGAAAGCTCTCCTGCCTACAGAAAGTGTCCCATCGGTGACAATTGCAGTGACTGCCAATAGTGGTGTAGCGAAGCGGGACGGACATTTGTGTAATCAGAGTAGAAACGTAATGCATTAATGTACTTATAAAACAAAGTTTGTGACTTATAAAACGAAAACAAAAATGTAAGATTTTTTTTGCTCTGATAATTACAAGTGATGAACATGATTTTGTAATTTATCTCACGTGAACTCTTTTGTGATAATTGCAAATTATTACTTGATGACATTTTTAATAAATATTGATTTAGTTGCACCATGTTTTTGATTTTAGTTTTGGTGGAAAATAGTTTGGAATAATGATAATTTGGGTATTTGGAAGGGAGTAAGATATCCAGTGTGAGGGGGGATATCCTAGGGCATTTTCCCCATGGAAGGAACTATCCGGGGGGAAGGGAGATATACTGTTACGCCGGAGAACTCATTAATAGTCCTATAACTGAAGAACCTACAGAATGGTGTCTTATCGGTGGCACTTGCAGTGACTGCCAATAATAGTGTAGCGAAGCAGGACGGAAATTTGTTTGATCAGAGTAGACACGTAATGCATTAATGTATCCAAGTTTATGACTTATTTTATTTTAAAAGTATTTTTTTGCTCTGATATTTAAAACATTATTTTGTGAACTCTTTTGTGATAATTGTAAATGATTTCATTATGAAATATATAATAAATATTGATTGAATTGCACCATGTTCTTGATTTTAGTTGTGGTGGAAAATAGTTTGGAGTCATGACAACTTGGGTATTGGGAGGGGAGTAATATATCTAGAGTTGTGGGGATACCGTACGACATCTTCCCCATGGGAGCAGCTATCCATGGGGGAAGATATACTCGTACGCCTGACAACTCATTAATAGTCCCATAACTGAAGAACTTCGATTATGGTGTCAGACTAAGGGCGCTGAAGCTGCCAAACCTTTACTGTGGAAGAGAAAGAGGAGACGTGACAACTTCCCACCCATGCGCACAAACAATAGTCAAGACCAGCAAAGACGTCACTGGCTTAGACTGGCTGCAAAAGCTGAAGAAGGAGGGTGAGTTTTTGAATTTTTTTTTACTGAAGAAGCATTGATTGAAACTGTTCAGTGTGTCATATTGTGTTACTAATGATTGATATGATTCTGCTTCTGGCACACCGTTTCACACTTACACTGCATGCACACAAATATTCGTAGTGGACGAAGCGCATGTTACCTTCTCTCGGTTCCTACTATGGATCACGACAGCAAATTTTTTTGTCGTGTGAACTGAGAAATTGCGCGCATTGACACTTTCTCGTAAGCGGGGCACATTTTGTTTGTTCGTTTTATAATTGGATGCTTGGTGCTAGGCGAAGTCATCGGTTGCCGACTCGAGACGGTAGGTGCATGGGTTTTTTTACCCTAACATGTCTAAAGGGAAATGGTGGTTAATGCCAGCTAAATATTCAGTTGGCATATTATTCACAAAGTTACCCATGTGCCCAGTTATGATGAACTCATATAAATACTCTCTAACACCTCTTATCCATTCCTTGATTTGATTTGATCAAAATTATATATGACATCTACCATTAGTCTCAATAATACCTAATGAAAACATTCATGATATAATTGTCATTGGTTATCATTTCAAAGTCATATTTATTGAGGGAGAGACCATGAAGTCCTTACTTGACTTTATAGAAAACGGTTGATCGTTTTCTAATAGGGCAATTTTCTTCGCTACACGTTGTCCCAGTTCATGCTGCTGCATAAATGAGTACCTGGCTATATACAGTGGTGTATAAAATACCTCTCGCGCAGTATCTACAACGTTGCTGATTTCTTCCCCGATAAGACAAATTGGTGCTGGAAGGAGCAGACATGTAAGTTCTGCCAGGGGTAGAGTGTAAGGTCTGCCAGGGGATGGAGTGTAAGGTATGCCAGGGGATGGGGTGTAAGGTCTGCCAGGGGGTGGAGTGTAAGGTCTGCCAGAGGATGGAGTGCAAGGTCTGCCAGGGGATGGATTGTAAGGTCTGCCAGGGGATGGAGAGTAAGGTCTGCCAGGGGGTGGAGAGTAAGGTATGCAAGGGGGTGGAGTGTAAGGTCCGTCAAGGGTGCAGTGTGAGATCCGCAAGGGGTTGGGTGTACGGTCTGCCAGGGGGTGGAGTGTGAAGAGTTTTGAACGTACCTAAATACTGAATGCTGCACTCTGTAAAACCTAATTTGTGTTATGCATTCAACCAATGTCATAGCAATTTCATATTAAAATATTATTTTGTTTTGACAACATATGGATAAAGTAACGTTACCATTAAAATCTATATGAGCAAATGGCGCTGAATGTCAATATAAACAGTTCATTAATTGGCATAATCTTGGAAACTCCTATTTAAAATGTCGTCTTCAGTAACAACCCTTAACCGAATTTGCGCACGTACACACTGTTTTTCTGTCATTGTAAACGATGACTTGGATGGTACGACCCGGCGATGGAAATTACATTTTGATGGATGAATGTGTTTAGAAGGAACGGCCACTGCAGTTTATGTTATGTAATTTAGACCATGTACAGCATCGTTTAAATAATATTATATTTTACAATATTGCCATCTCAACTAAGACATTGTTTGTGGGAAATTTGGTGCAAATTAACGTTGTTATTTGAATGAACCAAACTACAACGCATTCCGCTTATGTAAAGAAGTAGCTAACTTAGATACAATCAATGTGGTTAGAAAACGGTTACCATACAGTGAATTTAAACAAAATCAAGTGTACCATCAAACACCGTGATACATGGCATTGCAACATATATTTGCGAACAGTCACCTTTTATGTGACGTTTGTACATATACTTTATAATCTGTTTGTTATAAAACTTCAGCCGATGTAAAGTAAGAGGTTTTTTTTTTTTTATAACACGTGCAGTAGAAATGTTTTGAACATAGCAAATCAGGCTCCTATACTTTACATGTAAGCAATGAGACGATGAGAAAGTAGCAGCATGGAAGGAGTAAGAAGTAAGCAGGAGGAATTTGGACATGGAACAGGTTCAAAGGTTATTCTGCCTGGTTATGTTATAGCCACACGTTTTTGCCTACTTTCACTTGTACTGGAAGCGTCATTATTAAGTTTTAACAAATGAAAAAGGTATCATATATGATATAGTGTACGAAAGTCCACTTGGTAAGAGTGATCACTCTGTCCTTGTTATTACATTAGGTGTTATGCAGAAATAGCAAATCAAAAACGACTTAAATATTATTACGACCACAGGGATTATAAAGTTATGAAGGCTAAAATACTATACAGACTGAGGCGATATATTTGGCACTAGCACTAAGAACGACCAATGGTTACGTTTAAAAAAATATATTAGAGGGTTACAGGATGAATTCATCCCTCATCGACTAGTAAGTAATATTAACATACATAAACGAGGAATCAATAAAGAAAATTAATAAGAAACACATTTTATTAAAGATTAATTATTATGTCTTATCCCGCACGTACATGGCCATAATGTATAACATGTATTACACACGTCCAATTATGTTTAGTACATTTAATATAACATGAACGTTGCATAACTTACATTTTGCTAGCCTGTAGGCTGTGATTATAATCGAATATTACTACGTCAATATTATGTTATGTATGGATTGCAAGGTGTACACTATATGTTAACTGAAATTTAAGTTGAACAACTATAATAGTTTAACATAGTGTTATCATACCATTTGCACGTATACGTTTCATGCAATGTTTCGTTCATATAAGCGAAAAAATGGGTAGGGAGCAATTGACCAGGTAGATGGCTGTCTTGTCCCAGGGATGGGGCAAGGTGTTTTGAGGTATACTTCCTATTTTTGAAATGCAAGTCATCTAGGTTTTCAATTTGCTAAACATTATTCTCCAATGTGTAATACATTATATCCATCTCCAACATTACATGCTAATATTGTTTAATGGTGTACAATTTGAAAGTTTTCCTAGGGGGGCGCCCTGTCCCATATTGCCCTATATTTGGCTCGGCGCTCGATGACAGTCGTGCTTAATATGCGTGGCTGTTGTCGTTGGCCATCTCGCTTTGGATAGTGTGTTAGGTTTATGAAGTGTGACTGTAGTAACTGGCTGACGGAAACGGGAAAGATGAACACAACCGGAAGATACGCTCCATGTGCAGTATAAACGGCAACTATTCAGCAGCCTCCTCGGTGATCGGAAAAGCCAGACAGATAGCTCCTTGGCTAGATCCCATTCCAGCATTAATACCAGCTCCATTGAAGCTATAAATGCTGCTAGCCTAGAGCACCAACTAATCAGAGCATCATTAGCACCGACGACCCTTGCGGCTGATAGGAGTGGTGTCAACACGTTGCGCAACTATATCACATCGGTCTGTCCTGGCACTAGAACCTTCCCTGTCTCACGCAGTAATCTTGCAGGATTCTTTACACACATGTTCGCAGCAAATCATGCTTCCTCGACTATCTAATCAACTGTGCCAGCTATATCTTTCAGCCACAAAATAGTTGGGTTGGCTGACCCTGCAGATAACTTCTACATTAATAAATAATTGCTAGTAGGAATACATAAATAATTAAATACAATTGAATTGAGGCGGCCAATTGATCTGCAAATGTTAGGTCAACTTGACAGTGCGACTAAACCAGTAATTCCTGTCAAATTCACCCAATTATGTGTGACCGCAATGTATAGGCTCGCATTTCTCGAATTCTAGATAATCGGATAAATTACTATTCGGGCTTGTGTGCTGGTCGAACATGTAATAAAAGGATTGAAGTATAGATTGTGCCAGGGCAAATTGGCGCAAACAAAACTTATCTGTGACTCACGATCAGGCATGTCAAACCAGGTTAGCAGGCCCATTGTGCTTGAACTAACTCCCAGGTCCACGTTCTGCCCCGTGGCATACATATGTCGTTATTTACACACTCGCGGGTCACCAGCAGGACGGGTCTTTATCTTCGCCGACAAGAGCTCTATGTCAAGAACTTAATTCGAATGTCAACTGTCAGCATGTCTTTCACAAGGAGGTTACGACCTTTGTCTTTACAAGTGCCACTCATTTCGCATAGGTACTGCCGCAACAAGGGGTTTTATTGATAGACAGATTAAAATTTTGGGAAATCTGCAGCCTTCAGGCGCTACATTCACATTCCTGTGATGCAGTTCCGAAGCGGTATAGCTATGTGGAGATCAAAAGGTATAGGCGATACGTTCATTATCCATCAAAATGTAATATCAACCGACGCGGCGTACCATCCAAGTCACCGTTCACAATGACAGAAAAATAGCGAGTGCTTGCGCAACATCGATTAAGGGTTCTTACTGAAGACGATATTTTGAATAGGAATTTCCAAGATTGTGCCAATTAACTAACCATACACTCCACATCCTGGCAGACCTTACACTTCACCCCCTGGCAGACCTTACATTCCACCCCCTGGCAGACCTTACATTCCACTCCCCGGCAGACCTTACACTCCACCCCATGACAGACCTTACACTCCACCCCCTGGTAAACCTTTCACTCCACCTCCTAGCTGACCTTACACTCCACCCCTGGTAGACCTTACATTCTACCCCCTGGCAGACCTTACACTCCACCCCCTGGCAGACCTTACACACCACCCCTGGCAGATTTGTTCCTTCCAGCACCAACTCGACTTGTCGGGTGATCAATCAGCCACGCTGTAAATACTGCGCGATATGTATTTTATGTATCATTGTGTATTCATTAAATCAATCCCGCATATTTATACATCGCCCTGTTCAGCGTTAACTGTTCAAAGGCGCTTTCCGAGTTAATTAATTAATTCATATAATGGATAGTAGTTCAATCTTAATGGTCGTTAATTCATTACACAATTTACCTTGATAATATGTACACTAATCGCTACCCTCTGACGAGCGAAGTGCTATGTGTTTAAATATTCTCAATGTTCACGTGTTTCTCCTTGTAAATGCCGATATCGTGAGCCGACGCCTGCTGAACGCGAAAAGGGGGTAATATTTAGATATCATCTTCCTGTTAAAGCGGGTTTCCAGAATAGCGTTAACCGAGGTACTTCATTTTTTTTATTAAATCGCCCCGATGCAATTTGGTAGAGATAAGTGTATTTTGCATAGACGGTAAATTGAACCCCATATAAGCGTTGCAATAACTGTAACCTTAATGACTCCATCAACGCGGCGTCACTAACGGCATATCGTTTCCCAAGTCTGTTTTTTTATTTAAATTAAGTTACTATTTGAATTTGATTGATGGTACCTGGATATACTGAGAGTATTATATATGCGTTTAAATATAATTACTCCTGTATTGCAATACTTTCAGAGCAAACAACGTTTAATATTCAAGGGACAACTTTGAAGCATGCGAGAGTGATACATTGAAATTGGCTATCCGACAACTTTCTTTTGTTGCATCCAAATACACTATAGCGTGGCTTGTGACAAAATAAACGTCCATTTCATGATTCCCGACACATACGACATTGTTACATTCATATAATTATGATATCGATCAAGATGTCGTGGTGATGCGGCAATTCAACGACCTATAATTTCAAGCAATTATTGTGTTGCTACGTTCCTACTACTTCTAAATATGTGTTTTTAAATATGTTTAAGTGGTTATGCTACTGCATAATAATTGATGCATATAA